>PVIH01024001.1:0-23692 GCA_004025045.1 Sigmodon hispidus
GTAGCACAACAGTTGCAGGTGTTGTACCTCCTGTTACAGCAGCAGGGGCCACAGAATGCAGTGTCACAACTCCAGTGTTTGCTCCTCTTGAACCAGAAAGTGAATTCAGAGTCTGAGCAGACATAGTTCTGGGTGCTGTTGCTCCAGAGACAAAGACTGGGGAAACTGTACTTGTCACCACAGGAGACATTGTTGCTGTTGTGGAACAGGAGGCAATGACCACCTCACCAGAGAATTCCTGAACAGTTCTCAATGAAGCTCTGGGAGTTAGGGAGAAGCTGTCTTAAGGCAACCACACTTTTCTTAAGAAAAGTTATAAGATGTGGCTGAGGTGCAGATTTGAGCTCAATGTATAGTTTCCTAGTAAATTCTTCTGCTTCAATTTCTGCATCTTGTCCTGAGGAAGCACTGGAGGCAGTGGTTGCAACAGTAGTTCCTATCTGTGTCAAATTATTAACAGGAGTCACTGTTGCTTTCTTCATTAACTGTGAGCTAGAATTCGGCACTGTACAGATCTTGACTGTTTGAGTGTTTGCTGGTACTTCTGGCCTTGGAGTTATGTTAGTTGTGGTCTTGGCTCCTGTTACAGCTTGCTGAGGAGATACCAGTATCAACTGACCTTTGTTACTTTTAATCAAAACTGTTCCTGGAGGCAGCTGCAAATTAGCAGGAAGCTGGATTGTCATGGTGCCAGGAGTTTTCAAGGTGACTATCTGAGGAGCTGGCAGCCTAGGGCCACCCAGTTTAGGAAGAGCGGTGACAGGAACCACTTTGGCCATTAGCGTCCCCACTGGGGATGGCACGGGCTGGGGCGCCACGGACTCCATGCAGACACTGACAGGAGCCTTAGTCACAGGGCCCAGGGCAGTGGTGGGGGCCATGGTCACGGCTCCTGAGGCGCTCGTGACCACTGGAGCAGCAGTGCCAGCCGGCTCGGTGAGGCCTGCCGGCATGCCCTCGGGGACTCAGCGGCAGCCACGCTGCCCTTGCAGGAGCTGAGGTGAGGTGAGCAGGGGCAGGCTGCAGCCGACTCGGGTGCAATCCGGGAGCTGCAGCGTTGCGGGGCTCACGCGCGCTCCGGGCCAGGCCAGGCCGGGCACTCCCTCAGTGGCACCCACAAGTGCGCACCTCAGCCGGGTCGGTCCTCTGCAGATGCACCCGGACTAGCAGCTTCCTGGGCATGTCACTTCAATTCCCACTGGGAAGCTTTAACTCTGTGCTTCTCCACCAGGAATTTCAAAACCCTACAGACTGGCAGCGTGCGAACCGGGGGCAGCTTCCCACACAAGCTCCGTGGCACCAGCCACAATTTTATTTTTATACATCAAACATTTTAAGTGTTACCTAACACATAAGATGCCTTTAAAACCTTCACAAAATTAACTATAAATGAATCTTACATGTTAAGTTTGAATGGAAAATGCTAAATTTCTAGAATGTGCTAGAGAAACTACACTTATTGATGTTTGGCAACCAGCTTTTCAGAAATTGACTACAAATATGTTTCTACAAACAGCTCCCTCCTCTCAATTCTATGTGCAGGTTTAAGTCACAAATAAAAGCTATGTAGAGGCTTGAACTAAGACCAGGAAGTTTTAAGGATCATGTGGGACCTCAGACAATAGGGATTCTGGCTGAAGGTAAAATGCAGGTTCTGGAAAAAAAAATCACACTTGCATTTCCACCTCAGTGTCTAGTTCATCTCATCTTTTGATAGCAGCCCTTCACTCACCATGTTGCAGGTTCCCAGCTTGGCCATATCCTCTGCTCAGCTGCCTGCCATAGAACAAACACCACAAAAACACAAACCTTTGGCACCACTTCCTCAAAGCCAAGGCTGAGTCTAGCAACAGGAAGAGCCCACCAACAATTCTGATTGACATGTCACCTAGGGGGCCTGATTGGCTAGTGAGGCCTGATAGGATCACCTCCCATTGGATTGAACTGTTCTTAAAGACACAGTAATGTGGTCCTTGACCTGACCTTCTACCACAGATAAATACAACCAGAGACAAAGATCTCTTCTAGATCACCACAGGCACATTTCAATAGCAATAGCCTCTGATTCTAATAGCAAATGATGCTATTTTCCTGCACTCTACAGGCACTTTCAAATCTCTAACTAGCATTTACAGCCCACTATACTTTGCTGGGTGGTTTGTATCCAGTAAGATTTTTATGATTAGTTTAAGTTTTCTGTTTGTCCTGTGTTTACTTTGGTATTTCTATGTTTATTTTAATTTTTTGTTATTATTTTGAATTTTTTTAGGAAATTGGCCTATGGGTCTTCACAAAGTTTACATTCACCTTTTTTTACAATTGGAGCTTTGATGATGATGTTTTTATTTTAAATATTAATTTATTTAGTTATTAAATTTTAGTAGATTCAAGTTAATAGTGACAAAAATTAGCAAATAAATAAGTAGTTGCTTTCAACCAAGTTGCAAGTATCTATCAACTTGATCACAAAACTAACCAACTTTTTCAATGTTTTTAATGGCTCATATGGTTTTAAAATTTTTTTATCGGAAATAACATTGATTGTTATGCTTTACTGTTTTTCATATTCATTAGATTTTTACATTAGCAAAGGTTATTTTCTCCAATTGCATATAAAGTGATACTTAGGGATTTGCATAAAGTCTTTGAGATGTGTAGTTAGAGTTTCAATAAAAAAAATTAGGATTTTAAGTTATGGTATTATCATTGACTGAAAATCACAGTGCATTACTCAGTGTTTTCTCGATTTACAGAACTAATGTGATGAATCTCTCTCTCTGCTTCTCTCTCTTCTCTTCAACTCTTTATCTTCTCTGTATATCTATCTGTACATGTATCTGTCTACCTATCTATCTTTGGTCTTTCTGTGAGTCTGTCTAGATGCTTCATACTATTACATAGTCCTATAATAATTAATGATAGTAATAATTGTTAAGGGCAACTGATAATGAAAAGTTATTTATTAAAGTATTCAAAGAGAATAATAGATACCTTTGGGATTAAGCAGTAATACAGTTCCTGAAAAGGCTAAATTGGTTCCCTGAGGCTTCACTCAGCAGGTCAGGTACTCCACCCAAGAGCATAAGAGAGTTGTGGCTTAGTGTATTTGTACAAGTAACTTAAAATAGATCTCTAGCCATGCCCCAGATACTTTGTCCCTAGGCCATAGTTGATTATCAGGTCTTTGCTGTCCAAGAGGCCGGGCTTGTATGTCAAAGTGATAGTACCTACTATTTACTACAATACCTTGACCTAGTATGTTTTTCCTCAGTTAACCAATAATAGCAAATACCACATGAGGTTTTGGCAGCAGAAGGCATTTTAACAGGATTAGAAAAAATAGGCATTTGGGCAACTTTTTTTTTTTTTTTTTTTTTAAACTTTATTTATTCATTTGTCTTGGTGTTTGCCTGGAACTGGAACGACAGACAGTTGTTAGCTGCCATGTGGGTGCTGGGAATCGAACCCGGGTCCTCTGGAAGAGCAGATGGTGCTCTTAACCGCTGAGCCATCTCTCCAGCCCCAAGGGCAACTTTTTTATGTCACTTCATTGAGCCTTCAAGCCCTGTTGGGGCCTGATCTCTTGTGTATCTTGTCAATTTGATACATGGTATACTTTATTTAAATCATGGCTTGAAAATATATTTAAGCACTTTTAAAAATAAATTTGTAATCTTCATAATTTTGACCCAAAGGATTTCTCCCAATTTGCTCTCTTATCTTCTAAATTTACAGTTGAGTCCCTGCCCCTTTTGACCCTGGTGACTAGTTGACTGCATCAGATAGCTCTATGAATTTGGTTAATTAGCCATCTAAAGCAACAATACCAACACTACAGATATTTTTATTGACCTCAACAATGTAGACATTACTCAGCAAAGTTCTTCTCCCAATGCTATGTTGGATACATTTACTGGAGTGTGGTTAAGTAGAAGACATTGGTCTGGGCCAAGAATTTGCTAGAAAATTCAGGACCAGTAGTAACTTTTGTTACTACTTTTTTGTCATTTGTCTAGCTACTGGATTTCCCAATAATAGGAGGGCCCACAAAACTAACTTTTTTGCTTCAGCTCTCCATACCACACAGTCTGGAGATAGCTGCCCATTGCTCACCCATTTGTGTCTGTGTCGAGGAGTTTCTTGTTCACCAGAGTGGATCTGTCAAGCTGACCTGTTGTATTTTCACAATAAAATCAAGGTTTAGCACACAATGACAATTTCTAACTTTCTTAGCAGAGGTGTGGACCTCTCAGAATTACCCACACATATAATTGGCTGGCTTGCTAGGGTTTCTCATTGGCACTGGTGAACTGTAGGAACAAAACACAATACTTTCTAGCCTGGGATTCAAGACCTACTTTAGGATAGATGAAGATTTCTGCCTAATTTCATATAAAGTCTGTTAAGAATAAACCAGTAAATTTAGCTAATCAGCCAATGATGGACAGGAAGAAAATACAGTGAATAAAGGTTATTATAGCCACAGTCAACACAGCCTTTAGACTGATAATCACAGCCCCATGTGTAGAAAGAGATGAGTTCTCACAATCCATAGATCCTCTCCACAAATACCCTGGGCTGAGAGGCCTATACCAATTCCTTTAAGAATATACTATATTTTAGAGAAAGAGCATTATCTTTCTCAATATATCAGGGACATAGGGAAAGCTTTATAAGCTTATGCCTATTATAATACTCAAAGAGACCTAATTTTAAATTTGTTGTATGTGATCTGCACTACAAAATTGACAGTTATGTGTAATAATCCATTTGAAGTTAAATTGAAGGGCTTACAAAAAGGCCTCTCATATACTGGGTAGCACTGCACTTTAAACTGTGATGTAGAAGAGTTGAATTGGTTTCTTTAAATCTCTATTTAGTTGTTAATAATCTGTGCCCTCTTCTACCTGTGTGGCAGGAAATTACTCCACCCTGCATACAAGGTAGCTGGCAACATTGTATCCAGGAAGAAGAAAACAAGCCTTTGAAATGCAAATAGAGAGCCTGGCCAGCAAGTGGAGTCAGGGCCAAGTGCTATTGAGAGGCATATCTTTGTTAATCTAAAAAAAATGTCCTCTGTGGTGGAATTCAGAGTCAGGAATGTTGGGGCATGTCTTTAATCATTGTATAACCCTATGGAAGATGCTCTTATCACTGAGAACTCAATAGCAAATTAGGTTCTTCACTTGTCCCCCCAGTCAGAAGTGGTGCAGGATCCTTCCTGTTGCTTGCTTCTGGCTTGGATTTGAGGAGGAGCTGGCACCAGTGAGTTTGTGGTATGCTGTTTGTGCTGATTCTGGGAGCTGAGCAGAAAGCATGGAGCACATGACAAGCCAGGTTGTGCTAAGTGAGGGACTGTTCTTCACAGATGGGATTGAACATATATAATGTGTGGAAATTAGTATGGAGGGTCCTTTCAGGATCTGGGTAGTAACCCACAGCCACAATCACTTTCCTACTAGATTGCATGCTGTCTTTAAAACTCCCTGCACCAATTAAAAAGCCATTAAATAATGTTGTTTCATAGGCTGAATCTATTCACTGAAATGGGACCAAGAATTTTTCTGTAAAAATACCTTTTAGTTAATTTCACATGTTTTAGTGTATGCAGGAGGAACAAATTGCTAAATTTGGAGAGATCTATTCTCTCTTGTACCTTTTTGAGAATTAGCGCTTTACATTTAACTCTTAAGTGTAAGACCCATTTACAGGTTATTTTGTGTTGGTTGTAAAAGGCATGTCTTTGTTCAGTAGGAATTCACTGGCAAGAAGAGATGCAGAAGAGAAGAATTAATAATATAAAAAATGTACCAATATTTAAAAAATAGTAAGCCTCACAAAATAAGAATTTAGATTGTGAGTATTGCCTCTAAAATACTGTAAAGATAAGTGTATGCTAAACATTGCTATTAGAGATTAAGATACTCACAAAATTATGGAGATATTTGCTTTCATACAACTATAAACATGCCATACTTGATTTGCAGCAAGCCACTAACACACACATACCTCTACCAAATGGGGATTCCTATAAGCCATTTATTGAGACACAACAGGATTACAAGCAACACTAAGGTCTTATGTGCCATAAAGCACTAGTTTTTTTTTAAAAGCATACTTCCGCCACATGTCCAATATGACAACAGGTGACTACCATTTAATAAGAAAACCTGGTTGATTAAGTTTTATGTCCAGAGTTCAGTTTCCCCCAATGATCATCAAGGGATTAGGTTTGATGCTAGAGCAAAAAGTTTCTCTATTTACAGGCTAGCTTGGGTCATTCCATCCACCTGAAACAGCAATAAATAGGATTCTGAAAAGCAGAAGAAAATAATTTATATTGGAGGGTTGCTATGAGCTTCAGATCTATGGCCTTGCAGTCCTGGAGCTGGTAAAAAGCTCAGGCTAGGAGTACCTGGTATGAATTATTAGGCTGCTTTGAATTTTAGGGATGTTTCAACATTTAGCAGTAGCCCTTAATTTTACCTCCAAGAGCATATTAGCATACATGCACCTGAATATTTTCTGTTCTATTGATAAAGTCCTTTTCTTAGGAAAATACTGATTGCAATGTCAGGTATTTCCCCTCAGATGCTGGCTACTCCTTGTAAGGTGTCTACTCATAGGCCCTTTCTGAAATGCTCAGATGATGACAGTAAGAACCTCCTGTCTGTTTTCTACTAAACTAGTGGTCAAACTGTTGTGTCGTTAAACTGCTCTGGGCCCCACTTAAAGACTTGCATCATAAAGTCAGGTTTTTATTTATGCCCTCAGGCAGGGAAGAAGAACATTTTTAAGTAGTGTTGTACAGCCTGAAACCTACATTAGCAAACCCTGTTTTTTTAATGCATTATAGGCACTTTAAATTCCTTCTCTATCAGGGCTTGAGAGATGGCTCAGCAGCGGTTAAGAGCACTGACTGTTCTTCCGGAGGACCTGAGTTCAATTCCCAGCATCCACATGGCAGCTAATCCCAAGATCTGTAATCCCAAGATCTGACACCCTTACACAAAAATAAAAATAAATATAAAGAAAAAAAAAGAGAAAAAAAATTCCTTCTCTATCTAGCATTTACAGATCACTATACTTTACTAGGTGGGTTGAATCCTGTAAGTTTTTATGGTTAGTTTTAAGTTTTTTGTTTGTTCTGTGTTTACTTTAATGTTTTCTATGCTTAGTTGAATATTTTGTATTTTTATTTTGAATAATTTTGTAAATGAATCCCAAATTTGTAAATGTTTGTAAATGGCCTAATTGCAACTACAGAAGATTCACAAGCTGAGGAACTGAGAAACATCTCTTTTGCTTTATTTGGAGGCTGAAATCTCAGTTGCAGTTTTGACTGCTGGTGCCAGAACATCTGACCTATTTGTAGTCCTGTATCTAATAATTCTGCTTCTCCTTTCTCTGACTCATGAGACTATGAATACTCCTACTCCCAAATGCTCCATAGATTCACAAAGAAACACAGGCAGCAGTGTAAGCCTCTGAAGAGCAGGAAAAAATTACTAGGTTGGGGACTATTAGTACTTAATTCTTGGGTGCTAGGGTGAGTCATTATCAACTTTGGGCCCAGGCATAATAGGTTTGAGGCATGTAACCCATGCAAGAAAGTACAGGGATGACTCTGCAATTAAAAGAAAGCATAAGATATAGGGGGCTTTTAGAACTCAGGCCTTGCCTGAACAATGGTGCAACTGAGACTCAGAGCTAGTTGAAAACTGCCATATGCACTCCCAGACACAAAGTGACATACAAGGGTTAACTTCCAGTGGGTACAAGCCAAGATGTGAAGAAAATTTCAATCTTGTTCTCTGATTAACTGGATACAGGCACATGTTCAATTGTTTTAGTGTCTACAGAGACACAGGTTACATACTCAGACAGGAGATGATATCTCTCCTAACAGTATATTAGCTGCTCCCTTAACCCCATTCTGTCCTGAAACTGTGTTTTTTTAAATGCCTTTGTTTCTAAAAGAAAAACTATGAGTTTTGGTTATTTGGATCCAACATAGATACCTTCATTATTTGGAGAGGTTGGTAACTAATTATTATTGATTATAATTTATAAATTTCCTACTGCTAGTTTCAGATGCTTCACTACAGTGTTGATATAAATGTAGAAACAGAGCTTTCTCCTTTAATAACTTTTATAAATATAGGCTACCACCAGAATGTACCAATGAGATTATAAATAAATCTTATAATTTGGTTGATTTTATTTCTTGGGGCATTTGAAATAGAGTTTTCAGGGAGGGTTTATTTGTATAATCCTGGACCTCATTCTGTAGATGAGGCTGGTCTCACACTCAAAAAATTTAACTGCTTATGACTTCTGAGTACTGGTATTAAACCCCTTAATATGTATGGTCATAGATGCATGAGAAGTTAAGAAATGCAAATGATGTCAAGGTCAGTATGGTATATCTGAGCACCTGTCTCAAAACGCTCAGCAATTAACAGCACTAGTTACTTTTCCAGAGGACCTGAAATTGCTTTTCAGCAATTACAGCAACTCCCAGCTAACTTTCATCCCACTTACAGAAAATTAGAAATCATTTCTGGCCTCTATCAGTAATAAAAAGTGAGGTGGTACACACGCATATGTGTAGACACAGTAAAATCAAAGGAAATGTTAAAAAAAGCTACTATTTTCCAATGGGAAATTTCACAAGAAAAGAATGATGTCAGAAATGGCTAAGCTAACATAACTGTGCCAGGCAAATTAGAACATATCTGCATAGTAAAGCTTCTTTTTTTTTTTTTTTTTTTTTTAAAAAAAACACTATTTATTTGCCTTGGTGTTTGCCTGGAACTGGAACTACAGACAGTTGTTAGCTGCCATGTGGGTGCTGGGAATCGAACCCGGGTCCTCTGGAAGAGCAGATGGTGCTCTTAACCGCTGAGCCATCTCTCCAGCCCCATAGTAAAGCTTCTAATTGACAATTTAATGTTCATTGACTCAAGCTAACCTTCTCAAACTGCTTTAATTAAATTTTATAGGCAAGAGTTTTTGTTTTTCAAGTAATAAAAAAGTTTACTTGCCTGGTATTTCCAGATAATTGTGGTGGCTTAAGATAAAACCTCAAGCTAGAAACTGAAAGCATAAACAACAAAAATCATTTCTAATTGTTTTCTCTCTTGCTTGATATCTCCTTGTCCTAAAATTAATGCCACAACCATTTCAGGCACACTTATTTTAATTAATGAAATCTCAGTGGATGAGCCCAATCACCAATCAACATAACTTCTTACAAATATAGTAACTAGCCTTTCTGATCTTGAAAAAGTCTCAACTGTTGTTCCACTACTTAAGCTACATTATATTGACAGCTTAAGCTAAGTAAGAGACTATATAAGAATTTTTTTTAAAAAGTTACTGTAGAAAGCATATCAATCACTTGATAAGCAAAAACTTAAACATGACTATAGGAATAATTAAGAATCCCAGATATATCAAGAATTGTGAAGATAAAAGCCTTTAAGATCATAATAACACCAAAACTGTCCCTCTACAGAACTTTCCTATACTCTAAAAAAAAAAAAAAAACCCAAAAAACTCATAGCAAATTTTTGTCTAAAACATAGTTGGTGAAAATCTATCATTTTCCAAAGAAGCAACAACATATATGAGTAACAATTAAAAAAATCTATGACATAGATAACAACACTGTCCAAAGAAGAATATATATATATGGTATACATATATAAAATATCTTAACAAACCTCAACAAAATTCTAATCAAAATTAAACCATGAATTTACTAGGACACACTCATTCTGTGCACTCCAGGTCGAATTTTGCCAATAATAGAAATAAAATGAGTTAGGAGGGCTGTTACACTTAAACTTGAAAGATTTACTTAAAGCTTTCTAATGTTTTACTTTACATAAAAGTTTTGATTATTTAAAAAAATCTTTTTATGTATAATAAAGAAAAATATTTGTTAAATCACTGAGGCATCATTTTGTTTTCTTTTACTGAGGAAGCCCTGAAACTCTACATGAGAGTAAGAAAATAAAATCTTTCCCACACAAAATGCAATATAACAGATTTTTACAGAAACAGTATATACATTTCATTATACATCAAAAGTAACCGTTTTTTTTCAATCATTGTTTTATGAGTTACAAGAACTTTTAAAAACTAGTTTATCTCCACATTTTGTATAAGTTTGTGTGTAAATTTTAGTTTAATAAAATGAGGATTAGCTAGAAGCTAGGCAGAGACAAATTTAAAGTGGGGAAAATAAAAAGAATTGTGGGAATAGGAGGAGAAGAAAAGAGGCCAGGTATTTGCAGAGGAACAAGGCTAGAATCTTGTACTAAAAAAAAATACAAAGCAAGTGGCTAACATAGGTAAGTATCATGAGTTAGTTTAAGAGTATAAGTTATCAAGTAAATTCCAGAGCCATAGAATAAGCAGAGTATAGTAAGTATAAGCCTCTTTATAGTTATTTGGGACTAAATGGCTGTGGCAATAGCTGGTGGGAATAGAAAAACTTCTGACAACATTACTCCAGTTATACACATGTGACATATAATAAAAGAAGGTGTGAGATTGACTGAATCTAGAATAGAAGGTCATTATGAGCTTTCTAATTTTGTTACTAGAATATCAACTCAAATCACCCTAAAGATGTATACATTGTTGGTTTTGCACATAAAAGAGATGCACATCACCAGATGCCTCACAAGAATTTATTCAAGAAAGTTATCTTACTAGTAATGAGGGAAGGACGCAGAGGAGAAATAGAAACCTACTATTAGCTGGTGTACATTTATAAGAGAACACAAATTTACCTAGCCATGCCAGGGGGTGTGCCTGCTTTATGGTATGTTCTACCACATCCATAAACACTTTAACATGTGGCTGCTAGATGCCAGGAATTCTTATCTCACCCAGCATCATATGGTTTTACCTCATAGTTGCACTATGCTTGGAATCCTTACATACATGATCATTAAAATATTAACAACAAAGACAAAACATAAATAAATAACAAAGCAACAAGGGATCCATAGGAACACGATGCATTAATATTAAGCTGGTGTATATGGTACATTTGAAGAATAAGTTAAATACAATTAAAATATATTTTTCAACAATATCTTACAGAATTCCTAATTTTTTATACTAAATGCAAAGGTAAAACACTTGAAACATTTAATAAGATTATAAAAATAATATACATATTGGTACCATGCAAATTCTATATTTACTACAAAGCCACAAAAATCAAAAATATATGATATTTGTAAAAGAATAAAAAAATAGAAAAGGTTACAAATAAAAGCAAAAAAAATCGTCAACTTTTATGCAAAATACCAAAGGAAATTTAGCCAGAAAACTGTAATTTTGACTAAGGTAATCATACCTATAAATCTATTTGTGTAACTATTCAAAGAGATTTAATAACTTCTACAAAATTAATTAAAAATAACCCGTTAATTGATGAGTTGCCATTCCTTCTGCTCCTGATATTGCTTTCAGAAAGACAGACCCCCAGAAGTAGAGCTCACCTGGCAAAAGAAGGTAATCTTATGCTATGGATCTACAAACTGTCATGTTATCTTGCTATTTCAGCCAAACAATGACTCACTGATGCCCAGTCACCAATCATTGTTGAAAATGTTTACTGTCAATTGCTTAACACAGGGATTACTACATATAATGTGAAATCTACTTTATCTATCTTTCCCAAAACATGCAAAACTGAAATATGTCTGTAAGTCAGAAACATGATTTCTCCCCTGGATCTGAACAGTCCTAAATCAAGTAGAAACTGTTATCAGAAAATTAAAAATATTCTAGTCAAATATCGCTGCAAAACTAATCCCAAAACATCTTTCTTCCAGTTTCTAAAAATTTCTAAAATTTATAGGACACATTTGAAACTGCCAAGCAATGTTCTTAACTTCTGAAAACTAGACTACCAGTTATCTAATCTCTATTTCCCCTAAAAGCAAAGTATGTGTGTATGCATTAAACACATATATTACAAGTATCAGAATGGGGGCTGGAGAGATGGCTCAGCGGTTAAGAGCACCGTCTGCTCTTCCAGAGGACCCGGGTTCGATTCCCAGCACCCACATGGCAGCTAACAACTGTCTGTAGTTCCAGTTCCAGGCAAACACCAAGGCTAATAAATAAATAAAGTTTAAAAAAAAAAAAAAACAAGTATCAGAATGTTCCATAGTCAGCATTGCATGCTCTACTCCTCCTCCACAGAATCTACACTGGAAATGTCTTAGAAGAGAGAGAACCCTGCCAAGGTCACCACATGGACCGATAGAACCACAATCTAGATCATGGTCCATCCCAGTCACAGAAACAGAAATTATCCTCCAAGCTCTGGTTCACTGGTCTCCACAGTCACCATGACATGTTGTATGGTTTCCCTTACTGTTTATAAGCAGAGTCACAGAAAATAAGTTTTGTGTGCTAGTTAACATTGGTATTACTATTTTCTAAGCCTTCACAGAGTATTACATTGGCTAAAGTAACCAAGCCTCAAGATAGTAGCAAGTCCCCTAGTGGAACATCAGAGAACAAATGACACAAAAAGCAAACTCCTTACCAGTTCTTCCTTTCCACTCTGGAGACAAATATGATATTTATAGAAAATTTTTGTTTTGCTAGAAATTTTTCTACTCTTCTAGAGCACTTATTTATTCCTCATCAAGGCATACAGTTTTTGTGTACAATTCTAATACATACTTATTGTCTAGTGCAGCCAAAGCTTTGCTTTATTTCTGGAAAGTCTTGTGTCCAAACACAAGTCATATTAACATAGAAAATACTGTTACCATGTAATGGTTATTAGAGAATTACAGTCCATTAATTAGAAAACAATGAGAAGGCAATAGTGGGACTTGTAGAAAGGAGAAATACTGTGGACCTGATGTAGTTATAACCTCAAAATCTTATTTGAAAAATAAAATTTATGGCCATATGTTCCAAGATTACTCAGTTTTTTTGAGACTACACATCTTAAACAGTAATATAACTGTACTGTTAGGCAGAACCACACTATTTTACCCAGATTGTCGATATTGGTTGAAGGAGGGCAACAATATAAATTTGATTTTACAATAATGTCAGTCCTTTATCCTGGTTATTGAATGCTTTGTCTGAAGACAGAAACAATGTCCTACATGCAAATTATTTTCTTGTTACTTCAATGAATTGTCAACTACAGAAACTGAATAATTTTAAAACATCGAGGTTATGAAGTTATTTTATTTAAGAATTTTGAAAATGTAATATAGAATACAAACAGGTCATTGAAGTGGAGAGGGGCAGACTGAAATCAAGGCCATCTCAGTCAACTTAACTGAGCTTGTGTCAGAAGAAATTTGCTAACAGGATGAAAATGTACCTGTTCTAAAGTTAATATGCCTTCACAGGGAGAAGTCACTTAACATACTTTGGAAAATGATAAAGAAAAAGACCTTTAATGATTATAAATCTCTGGCTAATGTTCAAAGAAGAAGCAGCATGCCCACATTTTGCATTCAAACTATGCTATCATGCTTGTGTTTTTAGCTTCAGTCTCCAAGTGAATTGTTAAGTAATTTAAATAGAGAGGGCAACTTGTAAGTTTAGATGCTTATGCAAATAACTGATACACAGATAAGATATTCAAAAAATCAAGTACCAGAGTAAGTTTAAGTACCAGAGACCTGAAGCATCAGTCAATGCTTTAGTGATAGGATCCTGAGGTGAAGGTGGCAGGGGACAAGAATGATAGGAAAAGTAAAAGGTAAAAAAGATAAAGCATTAGACATGTTTTGCATTTTAAGTAAGCTTTTTATGAAGAACAGCACCTTTGTCTACACCACTTCTATAGAGACAATTGAAGAAAAAAGATGACTACTGTAAAGTCAGCAGAAGCTATCATATAATGTGACAGACTATGGAATCATAATCAAAACAACTCTGCACAAGGTAAACACAAGGTATCAAGAACATTAGTAAGTCCACAGTGGTTTTAGGACCTAGGGTATTTTTTTTATATTACCAATTCTACACTTCATCTTACCATAATAGTAGAGTGCTACCCAACATTTGAGAAATACTTTGCAACCTGTTTTTTCTAGGTGCAGCAATAAAATTGAACTTGAATATAAAGATGTAACTACGCACAGCTCCCTGTTCCCAGTTTTGTGAGCAAAATCAGCCCATAGAGCAAAGTTATTCAAGGACCTGGTCTGGGTCCATGGCATTCCAAGATCCATGTGGAAATTGATAGAACAGAGATGCTGGCTGCATGTTCCTACCCATATCCAAGGAGTGCTCACCACACTGGTTTCTGCAGTTCACCAATTGCTCCAAACCATCTGTGAACAGAGGCACTTCACTCACAATTTTGTTGTTTCCCAGCTCAGCCATGCTCCCTGCTCAGCTTCCAGCCAGTGTTCTCATAGCACAATAAACTACACCAGTTGCCAGCTCCTATAGCAAGCTAATACTAAATACAGTAACAGGAAGAACTCTGCACCAGTTTTGGCTAGATAGTGTCCTGGATGGTCTGATTGGTTGTTAATACCAGAGTGAGAAGAGCTCCTCCAATAGAATTACACTGTGCTTAAAGACACAGTACAAAGGTTCCTGCCCTTGTCTGACCCCAGACAAAGATCTTTGCTTAGTCTGCAGAGATGCATTTCAATATCACTTACGTCTGACTCTAATGCCTGAAAATGGTAACATCCTGTACTCCATAGGCACTTCCTCTTCTTTCTTCAGGACACAATGTGTCCAGCTATCTTGTGCAGACCTCTATGTGAGTTTGGTTTTTGTTTTCTGTGTGCCCTGTGTTTACTTCAGTGTTTTCTAAGTTTACATTTGTTTTGAGTCTTAGGTTTTAGATATTCTTTTGTAAATGAGCCTCTTGGCTTTATGGATTTCCTTTTGTAAATGAGCCCAAACTTTGCAGATGTCTGTAAATGGTGGAATTAAACTTTCTAACATACCACAGACTGTGTAACTGAGAAAAATCCTATTTGGTTGGTTTGGATTTGATAAGAAAGCCAAATATCTCAGTTTTGTTTTTTTCCTCCAGGTGCCATGGCATTTGTTTGTTGTGTTTGTAGTCTGATAAATTATGATTCTGTTTGTCCTTTCCTTGATTTACAAGTCTGACTGGCAGTAAAGGATCAACTAAGGGTACTTCAACTTAAGTGGTCTCTAGCCCTCTAAACAAGAACACAGGAAGTGAAAGACCCTCAGATGAGGACCTTCCCTCAGGAGGAGACCCTGTTTACCAAAGACTGAGCTGAGCCACAGTTCAGATGCAAACAGCAAGAGGTTTTATTGGGGGGTGAAGGTACCTCTGGGCGGCAGCAACTCAGAGAGCTAACTGGCGCACGGAGGCTTTGTTCAGGGGCTTTACAGAAGCAAAAGGCATGGTTATAGGGAAAACAGAAATCATTGCCTCATTTAAACAACAGCTCTTACTTATTGGATGAGGGCCTAGTGGCAGGAAGAAACACGGGAAGAAATGGTCGCTTGTTGGGAGGGGGACTTCCTGAACATCTGGCCCTGATTACAGGCTTCTTGTGGTATGCAGCCCTGGTCACATGCTTCTGTTTATCTGATGGTTCCTTAGCAACCCTTCCGCTATCTGCCTGCTCCCAGGCTTGTGTGCGGGGCAGGGGGGGCCTTGGGCAAGTCCGGGCAAGCCTGGACAGGTCTTAGGCAAGTTTTCCAGACTCACTCCCACAAGTGGAAAGGGGGGTTTATCCTTGGGGCACTCTGCTCTGCTGGATACCTAAACTGAATGCCTGGGTCAAGCCCTAGGACCCAGAGTCTTTCAGAAGGAACTGGCGCTTATGGAGAGTGGTAAAAGACAGCCAAGTGGGAACTCCAGATGCCTAGTGACTGGGCAATGGTGCAGGCCATGAGCACTTTTAGGCCTACAGAAGACAAGTTCGATGCTGAGACCACAGAGGGATCCTAGGTGTGGGTACACTGCAGCATGGAGTATGCTAAAAAGAATGCCTGACCTGAAAAACATTGAGACTGAAATTATTAATGATTTGCCCCAATGGAACTCAGTCACATTATGGCCTAAAGGTACCTAAAGCAGTAGGATCCAGGCCATGGAGGGAATTACTTTCAGATTGCTGATATGATACACTTGATACAGGTAAAGAAAAGACAAGGCTACAAAGCTGGAGAGGTACAAGACTATATAATCTGACAATTAGTGACAATTTTTCCCATCTAGGGATATCTACTTATTGCCTGAGGTTTGCAATAAAAAGCTCAGAGGTTACTTTCTATTTGTAGCTAGGCCTGTCAAGGCACCCTCCCCAAACAAGGTTTATGCTGCCATCAGTAATTTAACTCCTTTCCATTCTGAAACATCCTTAAAAATTGAAATTTTTTCTACAGTAAAAATAACTGTGGTCATTCTGATATAAGAAGTTTGGAATATCTATCATATGAAGGGGTTGGCTATAAATTTTATTGGTTAAAATAAAAATTACCGTACTGCTAGTTTCAGATGTTACATATTGGCATACTGTTGATGAAAATTTTCAGTCAGAGATTCCTCCTTAAATATTTTTTATATATGCAACCAGATTTAAGGTGGTTCTTATATAATGTTGGTTTTATATTTTCCATTATTTTGAGACAGGGTTTATCTGTGTAGGCCTGGAACAAATTCTGTAGACTAGCCTCACATGGAATACTTAATATCCAATTGCTTCTGCCTCCTGAGCACTGGGGTCAAATATATACATAGCCACCAAGCAGCTTAAAGTCAACATTACTTCAAATTATCCAGTTTAATGATGGATCTTAGATTTCAAAACCTTCAAAAAAACAAACTGAAATGATATATAAAATCAGGTCACTGTATGTTCTGAACCTATCCTGATGCCTATATTTTTTACTACATGGTGTAGATGCCTTCTGTTGCCAAGCATGCAGCAATAGCCTCATGGGCACCAAGTAAAACAGACATTATTTATTAGCAACTGATTATATAAGATGATTTTTTAGGAAGTATGTAAAACAGTCACTGATGTAAAAATTGAAATTTAGGGCAATTTTTGAAAGTTGAACTGTACTAGATGGCAGCATTGACGGATCAGCTCTTCCCTCCAAAAGAGTGAAGTAAAAATAAAAAAGAATGGCAACTACCAGATCTTAGGCTGGCCTAAACATGCCTGATAGATAGGTCTTCCAGGCTTAAGGGCCATACCTCTAGATCAAGGTAAATAATGCCTAATTCTCATTATTTTGGATATTTCCTATTACAGGCTGAGTGAGACTAGGAACCTAAGAGAAACATAATTAGATTGCCCTGATAAAGGGTAGAAGAAGATCTTGTGAGTAAATAAGATCTTAGAGAAGGAGAAAGGGGAGGTGGGAACAGATCATAAGAGAATGAGATGGGTTAAGTATGGAGATTAGCAGAGAGAGAGAACAAATAAATGGATAGATTGATAAAGGAAAAACTGTGGTGTTAGAGAGTAACTTGGTGCTAAAGAAACACCCAAGAACTTTTAAAATTGCTTTGGCTAGGACTCCAAGCAATAGTGGAGAAAGTGCTTAAACATGACTCACCCTATAATCAAATAAGTAAGTACCTTAGTATCCAATATAAAATGTTCTTTCAGTAACTGATGAAGTCAAAAGCAAATATCCATAGCTAAGCAACGGTTTCAGCTTCCATTCCAGCAAAAGAGAAAAAGGAGAAAGTATATGAGCAAAGTGATCAGAATCAAGAGGA
Organism: Sigmodon hispidus; assembly: GCA_004025045.1. NCBI lineage: Eukaryota > Metazoa > Chordata > Mammalia > Rodentia > Cricetidae > Sigmodon > Sigmodon hispidus. The sequence continues at coordinate 17,750 of PVIH01024001.1, forward strand.
AAAGAGCCACAGAGACAGCTGACAATTGAGGTGTGACTGTTGTTAAAAAAAATAAAGGGCACTATTTAGAAAATAAAGTGTCATGCTAAAGCTTTAGGACAAAAATGTACTGCAAAATGATATAGTTATGATCTCCAAAATTATTTTGTAAAGTTTAAACAGATTCTATGATCATAGTGTATTAAGCACATAAATAATTTCTCAATTTTTTTTTCAGGTTGTAGACCTAAAACTAGTAAAACTACAGTTTTATTAAACAGTACAACAACATTTTACCCAGATTAATTTTGGTTGAACTACTGTAACTATAGTAATATATTTTTTGGTAAGTTTAGTATATTTTACAGAGTCATTATTGCAGTTGTCTATGGAAATAAAATAAATGACCAATTAGGACATTTTTGGAACATTTAAAATTGATGAACTAAATCCACATGCAAATTGAAGTAGAAAAGCTACTATTGAAGTGGAGAAGATCTTGTCCACTAACCTGCCTCTTGCTTTTTGCAATGTGACATCACCAGCCTCAAAAAACCAGCACAGGTCTCTATTTTTACATCCACAGTAAAAGCCAGGGAGTCTGGAGCTAACTCATTAACTGGTCTATTTTTCTCACTTACTGGTCAAGGCCCAAACTAGAAGATCTTGCAGGACTTTCAACCAGCACTACACAGCAGAGGCAGAATTATGTGTCACTGCAACACTTAATTACTTAGCATCAGGGTACCCTAAGCGATAGAAGACAATATGTCTGATAACACCTAGCTCATAATAGACATTTTAAGTGGACTGACAAGATGGTGTACCATTGTCAAATATTTAGCATCTTCCAGTAGCTGGAATTAATGGCATGTGCTCACACATTTGGACAAAAAAAACTAATAATAAGTATTACTTGAGGTAAAAGGAATAAAACTATGAATGAACTAGAAACATTGAGGAAGAGAAACACATAGAGATAAGAGTAATACACTTAAATAGACTATTTTAAAAAAATAATACCAATATGTGATTAGTAAAATGACATAGAATAATATATTTTGTCATTGAAAACTTAGCTATGTTTATTTTAAAAAAGAGTAGACTCTTCCATAGTAATATCACTAATAAAATAAGTTGATCTTTCCTATATGCTTATATTAGCTGCTGAGATCTGTAACCTGAAACATGGTGTAACATTCAATGGCCACTTTCTCAAACATCTGAGTTCAAATAAATTTGGCAACAGGACTGTACATGTCTGCATTGAAGTTTTTCTAATTGCAAGTTTAATATTCATTGTCTCTAGATGACCTTCTCAAACGTTACACTCACACAAATACTTTATAATCACTCATGTGACATAAATTAATATATGCTTAGAAATTACAAAATGCCTCCAACTATCACAATCAGAACCTTCTTTACAATGGTTACTTAAACAGATGTTTGCCTACCCTGCTTCTCCCATATCATACACACTAAACAATATTTGCTTTTGGTCTGAAGTCAGAAGCAATGCTCCACAGGTTAAATTGTTTCTGTGACTGCAGTGAATAGAAAGCTTCAGGACTCAAATGTAAAATTTTAAAATGTGTGGTGGTGCATTTATTTAATTTAAGAATGTAAAAAGTGAGATATGTATAAAAGACAGCAAGAACATTGCACTAGGGAGAAACAGAATGGGATCAAGGCCACCAGAGAACACATAACAGAACTTGTCTTAAAAACACTTTTTATATGAGATGAAAATACAGGATTTATAGAATTAATATGCTTTCCCATGAAGAAATTATGTCACAAACTGATGACATGAAAAAATACCTTTAATATTAGTAGGCTTCCATTTCTGGCTAATTCTCAAAGAGGAGAATGTTGAAAAGGTAAAAGCTAAGGTGTGAAAGTCTAGCACTAGCTATATCTCATGTAAATAGAGGTTCTTAAAAATAGTATTTTCTATTCTGCTTTCAGAAAGAGGAAAAATGAAAGGAACAGGTGACTTCTATTAAGACAGCAGAAACTATCATATAAAGGACCAAAATCAGGACAAGCTAATTAAACAATAAACAAGGATAACACAGTGTATCTCATGAACATTTTTGACCAAAAGGACAATGGCCTTGAGACTAACAATTATAGACCCTTATGGCAGCAATGTTGGGTTCTAGAAACCTAAGGCCAAGCTCTCCAAAAGTTCCTGGTTCCAGAGCATAACCAGCTCTCCTAAGCATATCCCTGGTTTTAGAGAAAGAGCATGGTTTTGTCAATAAAACAGGACCTTGGAAATATCTTTACAAGGTCATGGCCCCATGCTGTTGTGGATATATATGACATATTTAATAAAACCTAAATATTTAGAGAGAAAGCACACAGTCAAATCCTAGGCAGACAGCTCAGGTAACTCTTGATCCTTGAATACAAAGATAAACATCTGAAATTTGATGACACAGGCCTTTAATTCCAGCACAGGGAATGCTGGGTGTGGAGACCTACACCTTAATCCCTTAACTCCATAGGCAGAACTTACTCTGATTTTGAGATTCAAGGCTAGCTATGGAATAGAGTAGTAGTACATGCCTTTAATTATAAACTGGGTGAAGAGGGTATATTAAGGCTCCTAGAAACCCAAGAGAGTCAGGAGCCTAGAAGCAACTGACAGAGGAGCAAAGCTGTTGAAGTTGCAAGACAACTGTTAAGAATTGACTGTGGTGATTTTTTTCTCTGATATTTCCCTCTGAGTCTCATTTTATACAAGCCAAATTTGTGCATCTGCAGTCTGTCACTAGTTCTGCCAAAAATATTGCTCCTCCCTGCCTGTGGGGCTAAATAAAATCTTTCCCTTATCAGGCCAGTTTTGATAAAGTTGAATCAAAACTGCTGACCCTCTAAATAATCCTAAAGAAGCTAGGCCTCTGCAAGTTTAAGAACTTGCTTTTCCTTGGTACCAAAAACATGTTAAATATGTCTGCAAGAATGTTTCTAAACACAACTCCCTGTGCCCTATTCTGTGAGCAAAAATGGCCCATAAAGCAAAGTTATTTAGAGGCCTAGTCTTGATTCAAACTTTCAGTGACCATGTGGGACAGATTCTAGCTGCACATTCCCACCCAGACTCAGGAGGACACACCATGCCAGTTTTTGCACCTCATCTTCTCTTCTTCCCAATCTGTAGACAGTAGCATTTCACTCACCTTGTTCTTGTTTCCCAGCTCAGCCATGATCTCTGCACAGCTCCCAGAGAGTACATTAACAGCACAGAACAGAAACCTCTGGTGCCACTTCCTCTCAAATATTAAGCAGGAATCCTGCAACAGGAAGAACCCTGCACCACTTCTGACTGGCAGGTAAAATGATGAACCTGATTGGATAATGTGGCCGGAGTGACAAGAGCACCTCCCAAAAAGTTACTTTGGACTTAAAGACACAACACTCTCATTCCTGACCTTGCCATACACTTCAGACAAAGGCTTCTTTAGATCAGCAGAGATTTGCATTTCAATAGCACTTGCCTGCTGGCTGCAGTAGTAGACCCTGCTATATTGCCGCACACTATAGGCAAGTTTTCTTCTTCCTCCTTGACACAATGTGACCGGCTAGCCTTTACAACCCACCATACTGTGTGGAGTGGGTTTTATCTAATAAGCATTCTAAGTCTGCTTTTTTGTTTCCTGAGTGACCTGTTTTACTTCCATGTTTCTTTGTTTACTTTCATTTTGTGCTTTACTATTTAGGATATACATTCTTTTGTAATAAAGCCCCCCAAACTTAAATGCCTATAGGTGATCTAATTGGACACTCCAAAGTCTTACTCTGTGGCCCAGAGCAGCACAATCACACATCTACCTCAATAGGCTTAATGAAAGCCAGACAGAAAGCAGGCTCATGCTGGCAGGACCAGGTGATACCAAAGGAACCTAAAAGCACACAACACCCAGGGAAGGGCCAGCACCTAACAGAAAATACCTGACATTCCAAACATCCCCTTCCTGGAAAAGGGACAGAGATTCTCCAGATACAACTGCTGATCTGCTAACATAGGTAAAATAACTCAAAGTAACTCTGCTAAATGTTAAAACATTTCTATAATTCAAAGCAGCCAATGAATCCATAACAGGTACCACTAGTGCAAGCTTGGTCCAATTCCAGAACTGTAATCCCAAAGCACTGAATCCCCTAGGGCTCTTTCCCAATTAAAACCCAGGTCTCCTACCTCTCAGTTTCTCTTGTACTTCACCACTATGTCTTACAGACAGTGTGACCCAAGCTCGTTTTTCAATAAGAAGACTCTTTGCTATTACATGTAAGAAGTCTCATGGTGGTCTGTTGTAGGGTCGGGACGCTGGGCAATATATCAAATGGTGGAAAACTGAGAGAAGTATCTTTTGGTAGTTTAAGACTTTATTGAAGAGCTGGCATATCAGTTTTTGTATTGTCTCCAGGTGCCTGGAGTTTTTTTTTATAGTCTTATGTGTTTGGACTTTGTCCATTTCCTGATTTATGAGACTGACTGAAACTCCAAAACACATGAAGAATATACTTTAGCCCACTATTGCTGTAACATAAATTCTAGTTGTTATTAAATAAAATCACAAAACCAGTTTTTGGAGAAAAGTCTAAAATATCAGGGAGAGTAAACAGAGCAAAATTGATTCTCACTCAGCTATCTTCCAAAGTCTTCAGCCTAGCATGTCATATCTACAGAATATTTTGGTCTTCGTACCTCCACATTAAACCACTTCTTTGCAGTTTCACTTCTGGGTACAACTCTGCATCATATTCTAAATTTAAGATTAAAATTGTGAGCTAGTACTATTTGGTATTTAAGCCTTGAATTCAATTAAACACAGAAAGATCTATATCACTTAAGTTATGGGATTAAATTTCTATATCACCATTCTCTAACTTTCTCATGCTAGGATTAAAGGCATAAATTACCACTCTCTGACCTTTCTGTCTTGAATGTGGGTTAATCTGCTTTCTAATATTCCAGAATAATTTTATGAAATATAAAATATATTACCACACATTTCTTTCTAGCTCTCTGAGCAAAAGCACAGACAGTAATGGAGAGTGGATCCAGAAAGTAAAGGTAAGAGTACAAGAAGGACCTAGTGGCTGGTAGCTAAGACAAGCTATAGGCTTCATGGAACCCACACATGACAGGTTTAAGGTCTGTTCCCTTTAAAAGTAGCTGAAGCATAGGAAGTGTGAGTCATGGAACAGGTAGGTACACAGGGGATTCTTGAAGCTCAGATTGTGCTCAACACAGGAGGCAATTGGGAATCAAGACTAGTGGAGAACATGCTGTGAGACTCACAGCTACATATTAGACTATAGAGATTCTCCCTGAAAGCAGCCAGGCCAGAGGCTGGTGTCATGAGTGTCTGGTGCTTTGAGGCACTAGAAACAGAAAAAGGTGAAACTGGGATGTGGGGCTGCAGAGCTGCTGTACTGCAAACACAGACAGATAATGACATCTTCTCCCTGACTAGTGTCCTTGCCTTAGTTTTGTACAAGCTACAGGATTTTACTTCCTATATGAAGCTGGGCCTTCTCAGGCAGTTTATAACACCTCTCCAATCAGGATCTTGCTCCTGCCACTAACCTACTTTCAAGAGTGAACCTGCTTTAAAAATAGAATATTTCCATTGGGAAAAATTTTATGGGATTTTTTGTTGTTGTTGAGAGTCAATGGGTTGTGGATATGTCATCATTTGGATGGCTGGGTAACAGATGATTATTGGTTAAAATAAAAAATCTAATGTTTGAGACACAAGTTCTAATTTGTATATAGTGAAAGCTTAGATTCAGATATTACAGAAAAGCAGAAATATTAAAGACAGGAAATAGACCACAGTCAAATCTCACCCACGCAACTTTTCAGGGTAAAAAGCTATGTTTCAGCTTCCTCAGCCTTGATCCTCCTCACTTCCTCAGAAGAAATCTGTCTTTCTATTTCTGCAT
>PVIH01024002.1:0-23689 GCA_004025045.1 Sigmodon hispidus
GAAAGAACAATACTCAATTTCATTTGGAATAACAGGAAAGCCAGGATTGCCAAAACAATTTTACTCAACAAAAGAACCTCAGGAGGTATCACCATCCCTGACTTCAAGTTATACTATAGAGCTACAGTAATAAAAACAGCCTGGTACTGGCATAAAAGCAGACTTGTGGATCAATGGAATAGAATTGAGGATCCAGACATTAACACAAAAACCTATGAACACCTGATCTTTGACAAAGAGGCCCAAAACATTCAATGGAAAAAAGATAGTATATTTAACAAATGGTGTTGGCATAGATGGATGGAAATGTGTAGAAAAATGCAAATAGATCTGAGCCTGTCACCCTGCACAAAACTCAAATCCAAGTGGATCAAAGACCTCAACATAAATCCAGCCACTTTGAACTTGATAGAAAAGAAAGTGGGAAATACACTTCTACAAATTGGCACAGGCGGCCACTTCCTAAATATAACACCGGTGGCACAGACACTAAGATTAACAATCAATACGTGGGATCTCCTGAAGCTAGGAAGCTTCTGTAAAGCCAAGGACACTGTCAATAGGACAAAACGACAGCCTACAGAATGGGAAAAGATTTTCATCAACCCTACAAGTGATAGAGGACTGATCTCTAAGATATATAAAGAGCTCAAGAGTCTAGAGCCCAAAACCTTGAATAACCCAATCAAAAAATGGGGTTCAGATATAAAAAGGAAATTCTCAGCAGAGGAATTATGAATGGCTGAAAGGCACCTGAAAAAGTGCTCATCATATTTAGCCATCAGAGAAATGCCAGAGAGATACCACCTAACACCTGTTAGATTGGCTAAGATAAAAGGCACAGATGACAGCCTATGTTGGAGAGGATGCGGATCAAGGGGAACACTACTCCATTGTTGGTGGGAGTGTAAGCTTGTTCAGCCACTTTAGAAAGCAATATGGCGGTTTCTCAGAAAAATTGAGAATCAATCTCTCCAAGGACCCAGCAATACCACTTCTGGGTATATACCTTAAAGAGGCACATTCACACTCCAAAGGTATTAGCTCAACCATGTTCATAGCAGCATTATTTGTAATAGCAAGAACCTGGGAAACAACGTAGATGTCCCTCAACTGAAGAATGGATTAACAAACTGTGGTACATCTACACAATGGAATACTACTCAGCAGTAAGAAAAAATGATATCCTAAAATTCGCAGGCATGTGGATGGATTTGGAGAATATCCTCCTGAGTCAGGTATCACAAACTCAGAAAGATAAGCAAGGGATGTACTCACTCATTAGTGATCTCTAAACAAACAAACAAGAAAAAGGCAAAGCATGCCCAAGCTGCAAACCACAACCACTGAACAGCTTGGGATCACAAACACCCTGGACTGACCCTTCGGATCCCACTCCACCTAGAGGAACACCTGACTCACTCTTGAGGGATGGGGGACAAAACTGGATTTGCCAGGAGTGGAGACTGAACTAAGCATTATTGGATCAGTGGGACCATGGGACTGTCTGCTGCCTTCTCAGGGAGGGGATGGGGAGTTGTGGAGAAGAAAAAATGAACTGATGTGGTGGGAGGGGGAAGGGACCTTGAATAAGGATATACAGGGATAGAAAAAAATTCTGAGGGAAACCTGAACACAAAGTAATTTTATGTGTAGCAAATTATTTGCACTATCATCCTTGATAAGTCGTGCTTATGATTTTTATTTTCTTTATAGTTATTGTTATCTTATCAGCATTTTAAATTCAATTTACTGTTTTTCTTGATAAATACAAAATAAATAAAGAAAAAAAAAGAAAAAAGAAAGTGAACTCTTCCATGGTAAGCACCCTTCCGCTATTCATCCACATTCTGTTTCTGCTCAGGAAGTTACTAAAAAGTCTGAAGAGCTGGGACCCAGCTGCAATTGTTTAACTTTTCTCTCTTTTGGGGACCTTGCTTCCCCCCCACACAGGTGAGAAACAGACACAAAGAAATTAGAGAGAATTTTTAGGAATCCTCTTTAAACCCCAGCTAAGTCTATGGCAAGAAAGGAGTACTGAGGCTGTGTAAGATAACTAAGGGCCCTGAAACAAAATGCTGAGATTTGGAAGTGAATTCTCTCATGAGACTGCTACTGGTCTTATTTATTTTGTGAACTCTCAAGTATTTCCTTCTCCTACAATTTTGCCTTGAAGTAATTCAGGATATTTTGGGGGGGTTGTCTAGATCTGTAACAGAGTTTTGGCTTTCCTATTTCAATGTCCCTCAGACAGGGACAGGTGAAAAAGGGCACAATATCCAATCTTTAGTCCCCCAGGATTCTCAGATAAGGGGATACAGAAGGGTGCTGTGTCATTGAAATGCCTACCTTTTGTGAATTGATTGTAGACTTGTAACTAGCCTGGCAGGAGGGAAGGTGCCTTAAGAGAGGACACTTGCGCCCCTTCATTTGGGTATCAGTTGAGACAATAGATCCCGAGAAATTGGAATTTACCCAGGAATCTTGTGGTGGAAGAAGAAAAAGGGAGGAGGCCTCTGGAGCTTGGCAGGGCAGGACCTTGTCTCCTGAAAGAGATTTCACACAGCTCAGACATTCGCAGGAGAGAATGGAGTCAAGACATTTATGGGTCAATTGTGTGCAAGACAACACTTTGACTAGAATGGGCTGGTTATACCCACCTCTCATCTTCTATTTAGTTGTCAGACGAGGTCTCAATGTGTAGCCTCAGCTGGCCTGCAACTCACAGCTCCACCTGCATCTGCCTCCCAAGTGGAGGGATCAAAGGTGTGTGCCACCATGCCCAGATTTGCCTTCTCTTTAAACCTAAATCTTGTCAGTACCCCAGTGATGGATTTGAGGGGTGGTGGTCACTAGACCTCTTCCTTTGTTTCTTTTTTCAATGTGGTCACATTGAATAAGTCTCTTTTCTCTGCTCTTCACTGTTATTTGTCTCTTTAATTGGCTTATTGAGGATGGACAGCTGTGCATAGCTTGTTAGGGCTGTTAGAACCCAAACTCAGATCCAACAATATCAGCAACAAATAGGTGCTAAGACAGGGTAAGTTAGAGGCAGATTTTGGGACTCAGGAAATAATCTCTTCAAGTATAGCAATTTGACATGCTGCATCCTTTCAAGTGAAAGATGTTAGTGTTGGTGGATCCTCAGAAGATCTCACTGACCTCATGCCCTCCTCTACTCTACTCTAATTTCTTTTTTGAAGTTATTCACAGATGCTAGCATTTCTCTTCCCTGAAGCAAACCATAGAAATTGTAACATTTCTTCCGAAAAGATAGTCATAAAGTCTGAAAATTTAATCTTTACCTACTTTTTATTATGATAGGAGCCATCCATAAAGAAATAATGTAGGTTAGGTATAATTGCTCACTTGGAATTCTAGCACTTGGGTGCTGAGGCAATAGGATTACTGGGAGTTCAAGGTTACAGTGAGTTATAGTGTGAAAACCCATTTCACTAAATACCCTTACAAAACATAAATTCTCTAGCATAACTCGTCTGCTCTTCAGTCTTAGGTCCTTGCTCCATAAGGCCCTTGCACAGTACTTTGAAGGAAGATGCTCTAAGCAGGGGGACGAAACACACTGTGAACAGATATGCTTCCTTGGTGTCCCTCATTAGGCCATTGTCATTCTTGACTACTCTTTGTCTTGTTATATAGCCGTGTAGCTTCCCATATGTCATCAAACTCAGATTTGTTGCTTAAGCATAAAAGTAGACAATTTTCCTGTTAACTTCATTTTGAAGGCTCTTGTGTCATGTGAAACTTTGATTAAAGGAATGTCTTGTTTACTTCCTGTCTACCTACCTGCCTTTTATTGTAGGAGTGTTGGCTGTGGCCCTTATGATGGGTCCTTCAGGAGAAGTATCACACATCTTCCCTCCATCCATAAGAAATATGACAATTAAAGAAAGAATCAGATAACACAACTAGTACTTTGCAACATAGAGATTAATAAAGATTTCCTGTAAAGGACTCCAAAGCTAAGTATTTCTAAGCTTTGCATAACATTATATTTCTGTTGTGACCATTTAGCTCCACTTTTGCAGTGAGAAAGCTGCACTGGGCTCCATAAACAGATGGACAAGGATGCATTCTAATAAAGCTTTATTCTCCCTAACAGATAGCTAGTAAGGTTTGGGGTGTGGTCTATAGTTTACTAAATTCAGTTTTTGAAGTTGATAGAAATCCAGGCTAGGACAAGGACCCTAGAATCTTGAGTTAAACATATCTGTGATTCATATTGATTGTAACTCCATACAACTGGATCACAAATAAGGCTCCTGTGGATGCCATACAGAAAAAGTGAGGGGTACTAATGTGACCCCTTAGTGACATTCACAGGGAGATCAAGAGTATACAAAGAGAATCTGTGGGTTCCCATTGCTTACAAATGTTAAAGACATGGCATGGGGTCACCAGTGGGGAGAGGCAGCTTAGTTAACCCATGATGATTTATATTTTTGTATGTTATCAGAAGAGTTCAACTCAAGGTGAGGTAATGGAACTACTATGACTCATTGACCTTGTTATGTCATCAAAAGTAACACCTTTTGACCAGAAATAGATGAGTTCCTTCACGATGATTGACACATTACCCAGAAGCCTCAAGCTTTTTTGAGTTTTAATACAATTTTTAAATGTGCCAGTGACATTTATTTAATGCTACAAGTCTCTCTCTCTCTCTCTCTCTCTCTCTCTCTCTCTCTCTCTCTCTCTATCTATCTATCTGTGATGTGTATCTAAGTATAGGCTGGCACTATAAACCAATTTATTTTTTCATTCTCTTGGGTCCAAACCATAGGTTTGTAAAAGAGTAGGGGAGTAAACAGCTTTTTGGCATGCATAGCCTAAATGTTGTGGTCATTAGCATGTGTACATTGGCACAAATAAGAGTGTGACCCGAGGAAAGCAGCCCACATCCAACATGGGGACAACCAAAAAGGCACTTCATGCCTCATGTCTTTAGATGAAATTCAAACTAAAAAACCTTTGCACATTGTTGCAATGAGGAGAGGGGTCTGCATTTACTAAACAAAGTAATATCTTGAATGCTGCCTACTTCTAAGAGCAGACCTGTATTTAGCAGAGGGAGACATTGATTTAATTATCCCTGATGTAAAGATTTCTTGTCTTTTGCAGCTACATGGCTTTAAGAGACTGCTGGGTACCTGAAGGCTAGCTCCTACTGGGACTAATTTCATCCAGACAGCTCGAAGCATGTTCATTAGGCACTGATTAGGTTTCACACAGGTGGAGAAGGTTAGGGGCACAGATAGAAAGGCGGTGCTGATTATGTTAAGCATAAAACACCATCTGTTTCTCAAGTAAGACAAGGGACGGCATCCACACTTCTGGAGGGACAGACACCAGGTCACTGCTGAAGCTGCTGCTCCCTCCTTCCTTTTCTTTCATCCCACTGCATTCACGAGTCTCAAAACAAGTTGGTAAAAATGAAGAAAAACACCAGCTAATATATCTAAAGGCCGATGAAAAAGATGCTAAGTTCTTAACCATCCCATTCAGGGTTGCTGGTCAGGATGAATGGGAAAGGATTTTTTGTTTTGTTTTCCTCCCTAATGCAAGCATTGTACTTGGCATGAAAATAGAATTACTACATTGATTCCTTTTGAGTGTAAGGATCACCCTCCCATCACAAATAGCCTTCCTAGTTAGCTGGACTCTTCAAAGCACTTTAGTATGGTTTTGTTTGGAACTAAAGAATGCAAATGAGCTGACATACAGATCCCCTTTTCTAACAGAAAATAAACAGCTCAGAGACATGTGCATGCATAAACGTTTAGGGGAGGAAAGGCAGCAGATGATGGAGTGAGCTGATTGGCACTTGAGCTCACCTGATAAGGGGTCTTCAGACTTTGTCACTGGCCCACACAGAGTCAGGGGTTCACAATGCTGTCTTCTTCCCAGCCACTCTCCAAAAGCAAACTACCCCACCACCTGGCCTTTCCTCATTCACCATTCCTCTTGCGTGCCAAAGAAAACTTTGCCACTCAGCAGGTGGTGGTGATGGTGGGGAACAGAGCTTGGGGTGCGGGGCTTGTGCCTCTCCTCTTCAATCCATGACCTCATTGGTTTAGAGCCCTGTCTTTCTTATTATTAAAGCACAACAAAGCCAGCTGGAGGCCAATCAGCAGAATTTCCTCCCCCACACCAGCCAAATGAGGGCATAGGCAGCTTGGAACCAAGAGCAGCAAACTATCCTGGGATGATCATCGAAGGCTATAGTTCTATGCATCTAAGGTGAGACATAAAGCCTGGATTTTGGTAAAGGATGGAAGAGGAGCAATTTGGTTCTGTTCACCTTTGAGAAGTTGTCTGGGGCAACTCTGTTGCCTGTCTAGGGGAATCAGTCTGATGGCAACTGGTATACACAAAAGGTTTAGAGAGACCCTAAACTTGAAAGCTGGTGAAAAATAATGAATCTGTTTACTGCAGTCTTGGATCTCAGTGGTCCTGGCCACCAATGAATAAAGAGATATTTTATACAAATTTAAAGAGTGGCCTTAGGGGAAAAAAATCCTAAATTAGAAATCAGTTTTACAGTTGAGAGACTGCATGGGCTGCTCTTTGATAATAAATGTTACTTCAAATCTAGTACTCTGGCTCTTCCAAGATCAAACATCATATCCATTGTCGCTAAAGTTCTGCCCTATTACCTATTCAAAGGAATCCAGATTTAGCAACTGGCTGAAAAAGGTCCAGTCCTATCTATGCACACATGTCATTGCGCACACGTGTCATTGCTTCTGACTGCAATGGCTACTTTGTCTTCTGTCTTTCACTATGTCCCAAATATTTTTCCATATGATTTTTAAGCTATCCTGAAACATGTCAGTCCATTTAAATATGCTCTTCTTCTCAATACTTCTGGCCTTTAGCACATGGCCCCTGAGATTCTTTTCATGTACCTCTGATTTCTTTCCTTCCTTCTTTTTCTCTTTGTTCTTTCCTTTCTTCTTCTCTCTCTCCCTCTCACCTCCTCCTCTCTCTCCCTCTCACCTCCTCTGTATTTCTTTATTTCTTCTCATCCTCTTCTTCTTTTGAGACAAATCCTTTCTATTCTGTAGGTCTGAACATCCTGGAACTCACTATATCCATAGGGCTGGCTTCAAACTCACAGAGGTCTGCCTGACTCTGTTTTTTGAATGCCAGGATTAAAAGCATGGACTACCACAACAGGTAGTTCTAATGCTTTTCTTGCTCTACCAACAGATTCTTCTATACTTGAAAGCATAAGTTGCTGCTTCTCATTCTTCATTTGCCCTGTCCAATTTAGCACAAATCTAGGAAAAGTTAAAGGCCAACTAAACTCCTTTGCCATCTTGCAACCAGAATTTTCTGACTGTCCAGGACTGTAGTCCGGACAAAGCACTCTGATACACTGTCCTGCAGTTGCTTACAAAATAATTACTTAGATGCTTATATTAATTACAAACTATTCAATCTATGGCTCAGGCTTCTTGCCAGATAGCTCTTGTAACTTAAACTATTTCTATTAATCTATGCATTGCCACATGGTCCATGGCTTACCTCTACTATTACATCTTGCTTTCTTGGTGGCAACTTGCAGTATTTCTATCTGACTTCACCCTCATACTCCTTTATCTGTGCTCAGATTTTCTGCCTGCCTTTAAGCTGCTTTGCCATAGGCCAAAACAGTTCCTTTAATTATCCATGATAATCCACACTGTACAGAAAGATATGCTACATCACTACCGAGATAGTGTGGGTTAACATTTGCTTCTCCTACAGTGGGTTGTCTACCATCAAAAGGAATAGAAATATAAAGTTTGCTGTATGGCACACAGATGTATATACACATGCTTATCTTTAGTCTTTTCAAACATTTCCTGACAGAAATTACACCTTGATTGCATGTCCTTTCCTGTAGCTATAATAAAATTCCCTGAAAAAAGCACCTTAAGGGAGAAAGGGTTTATTCAGTTTATAATTCTGGCAAAAAGTCAACATTGTGGCAAAAGTCAAGGTGGATGGAACTTTAAACAACTGGGCAGATCCTGTCCTCAGTCAAGAGCAAAGAGAGCAATCAACTGATGAATACATGCTACTATTTGCTTTACCTTTTCTGTTTTTATATAAACAAGTATCCCCTGCTCAGGAAATGGTGCCACCCAAAGTAGGTAGGTGTTCCCACCAATCAAAATAATCCTCCACAGACATGACCAAAGCCAACCTTATCTAGACAGTGCTTCAACAAGATCCTTTTCCCAGGTAATTCTATATTGTGTCAATTTGACAATTAAAAGTAGACACCACACACATGTTTCATAGACAAGCAAAACTGAGGCTCACATAGGAAATAATTTGCTTGAACTTACTCATCCAGGAAGTTACACTTCTGGATTAGAACACCTCTTGGTCTGATCACATGAAGATTTTTATCCACTATAATTTAGCCTCTCTACCTCCAGAGTGCCCAGATTGGGACCAAAAGTGCAGGGATTGTGGTCTAGAAAGAATGGATTTCAGATTTTGATTAATTAGCCCAATGTGATTTGATGGGCCCTTGGTGTTATCATACATTGTATTGGAACCTGGAGTTATGCAGAGACAATTTCAAGCCTTTGACTTTCAGATGCTCATAATGTCACGAAGATATCTTATCTATTGAACAGCTTTCTAATAACGGCTTTGAAATACTATAAGTTTCTGGAGAAGAAGGGATAGCTTGAATCTGACTAAAATTCAAAACAGCCACTTGAAAAGGTACATAATTATTATCTTTTTTTTTTTTAAAAAAAAATAGCCATTTGGGCTGAGGGAAACTTGGAAAGTTAAAAAGTTAAAACAAATTGATTGAGATGAGAAGAATCTGGGTGGGGGGAGGTTGCTTCACTGACTGACTTGTGTTGGGCACATAAAATCCTGACTCGCCAAGAGGTGAATCTCATTTTCTCCTTTATACAGTGTTTACAGTAATGATAGCACTTGGAGTAAGATCATGTGATGAATGGACTTTGAAGAGGTCATCCAAGGAACCTGTAGGCCTACTTTTTTCTGAATCCATGGATTGTTATGGGCTTTCCACTCCACAGAGACACCATATATCTACTTTAAATGCCTTTTTCATTACCATTTTGAAAGATTATAAAAAGGGAAACACATTACTGGAAGTCACTCAACAAGGCAGATTATAATCCATAATGAATTTATTCTAAAATTGTTGTTACAGTTCTTTGGTGGAAGAAATAGTAATGTGTCTCTGAGTCTCAAGATCTTCATTTGTCAAATGAGGACCAGAAAATTCAAGTGTCCTAGCATCCAACTTTCTCCATCAATCTTCAAAAATAAAGAAATAGAAATTTTTCTTTTATCACATTTAGTGTCTGAGTCTACTACCTATCCCCAAATGAAGGTTAATAAAAGGATAACAAGATAATTCCTCAACTGATGGGTGAAAACTGACCACAGTATTTCCCTTGGAGTCAATTACTTGCTGCTAGGTGCTCAAAAACAACATCTCCTGGGAGGCTGAGAAGCCAAAGTGATCACTGATTCAAATAACTTTGAAATATAGCCTTGGCTAGATCTTGAAAGACCTGACATTTTTTTGGGATCCAACAGAGAGGAAAAGAGAATGTTTAATTTGTTTTAAATTAAAATATAAATCTGTTCTTTGAAGGTTGTTTCCTTTCCTTTGGCTCTTCTACAGTTCAAAATGAAATTTCTTAAGAGTTATGTTACTCTCTATGCCATGCTGCATTTGTGTTAAAGGGTTCAGCTTTCAATAAGAACTAGGTTTGTATGTCCATTTAACAATACTTATTTACTAAGCACACTAATAGGTCTTAAGATTCTTGTATTGGTTTGCATGGATTTTCTAAATCCCTGAAAACTCTCCCTCTAGTTAAATGGCATCATGGTCTTTCTACACTAAATTAGATCAAACAATTTTGTGGGTGCCTCTTTCTTGTTTGTTCATGTTTGAGATGGCAGCTATTTCTATTTCTACACTAGAGGGACATAGAAAATAGGTCTACTACTAGTACTTATTTCTCCAGGAAGAGTCTCAAAGTCTCCTCTATTAGTATTACCAGCATTCCCAAATGCAAAGAAGAGGGATTCTTCTAATTTTTAGGATGCTGTGGAATATTACTTTAACTATTAACTATAGAAGTGTTACTTTTTTATGTCATGGAATATTGCTTTAACTAGGCAAAGATGTATTATATTTGTTTATGCTGTATTTGTTTAACAATGTAAAGATGTGTTGCTTTGGCTGCCTAAGACACCTGATTGGTCTAATAAAAAGCTGAACAGTCAATAGCTAGGCAGGAGAAGGACAGATAGAGCTGGTGGGCAGATAGAATGAGTAAGAGGAAGAATCTAGGCTCAATAACAGAATGAGAGAAGAGAACAAGGGAGAAACAGAGGGGTATACCGGGTTTAGACAGCTGCCAGCAGGCCAGACATGGAGTAGAACATATAGAATGAAAGAAAGGTTAAAAAGTCCCAAGGCACACATGGATGAGGAGAAACAGGATAATTTAAGTTATAAGAGCCAGTGGGACAGCACAAAATAAGGCTCATAAGTCATAATAAGTCTGCATGTCATGATTTAGGGGTAGCAATGTGCTGAGAAATCCTGCTAGAGTGAGTAGAAGTTCTTAGTTGAGAAAAGATGTTTTACTATATGTATTAGATGACAGCTGATGGAGACGATTTTCCTTACTTGAAGATTCATTCAAACAAATTAGGCAGCAGGAAATGGACACATTACCAACTCAGCTGACTTAACCCATCTTTTAGATACAGATGGAAGGGGCAAGGTGGAAAGCAAGAATACAAGAGAATGAAAATGGTTTTGGAGGGAACACATGGGGAGATTCATAATGGAGACTTATACAGGTATACTTTGTTATATGTCAGATGTTGCTTTAGATCCAGATGATACAGCAGTGAACCAATACATCAGCCCCAATGGCTACTGGCATTTATAGTTTATAGTTCAGTGGAGGAAGACAGACATGAAGGAAGATAACTAAATGAATACATGATGTCAATGTTAAGTGTTTTATATAGATGTTATATTTTTAAGGAGCCATGTTAAGTTTATTAAAGGAATTGGTAGGAGAGGGGAGGAGAGAGAGAGAAAGAGAGTGAGGGAATAGGGAGTAGAGAAAGAAAAGGAGCTTTATGTATATGTTTTTACACACACACACAGACACAGACACACACACACACACACACACACACACACACACACACATTAGTCAGGCCAACTAACAAGAACAGGACTTGACATTTATGTAAGGTTGACTGACACTGTAACATTTGAGTAACTTTTTCTGTCATTTCCTAACTCATAAGGTCAGAGTGATGCTATAAAATTCATTATGGTGGTGTGACCCTTCAGGATGTATGATGGTGAGACATGGCTTCTAGGAAATAGTAACTCCTGTGGTGGCAGATACATATTGTAGTAAGTGGCTTACCCAAGCACACAGGGAAATGAAAAACAAATCCAGTAGCCTGTTAACAATGTGCACTAGAACACAGACATTGCTTCTCACTCCCTTCAAGAAATGAGGGGAGTTATGACTTCCAGAATTAGTTGTTTTCAGGATTGAGTACATATAAATATCTCAGGAAATCTGTGACAAATAATGACACCAAAACTCACTCCCAGCACATCTTACCTCATGAACCCTTTTAGACCCTCCACCCTGAGAAGTTGAATGCTTTACCAAATTTAGTTTCAAGTCTTTTTCAGATTTCTATTTCACAGCAGAGGCTACTTTTAAACCATATTACTTTGTCTAGTGAATCTTGTTATATTTTCTTTAAGTAACCCACCAGTTTTCTTATTATGTTCTCTTAGACTTTATCTATTATAAGTCAGGTGAACATTTGGATGAGACATATCTCAAGGTGGAGATGGGGACAAATACAATGGCAACGAAGCTGAAAGGGAGTTACGAAGGCAGATGATAGAGGAGCTTTAAAGTCAGGCTGGAGAATTCAAACATAAACCTATGGAAAATGAACAGCATTTCTAGACTTACTAGGAAAAAGCTAATGTTATCAGATTTGATGTTTTCTTTTTCCCAGAAGATGAGTCAGACACAATTGCATGGGATAGATGGTGTGAGCAAGTTAGAAACAGCAGGATGATCATTTTAGCAGGTATTTTTAGGCCTGTAGGCAAGAGCCAAAACTGGTCTGTGTCTGTATTTTGTAGGAGGAAAACAGAGAGATCATGGCTCTACAAGCTATTGCAGATGTTAGAATCCATAGGAGTTCATGTTTGATTGGCTCTGCAGGGTGAGAAAGGATAAATGAACCAGATGACATCAAATTTTGTACATTTGCACGACCTTGATCTGATATTGCAACCACTGCAGGAAGAGCTATATGGTGCAGGAGGATATAATGATTTTTGTTAGAGACATGTTACACCTGATGTATTGGTTCTATAAGTACAAATATGCAAATAGTCAAGAAAAAATGTCTCAGATGTCTGAATATGGCAATGCTTACTTTATAGGTGATGGTTAACTTATTTTAAAATGTGTTGAGTTTTTACTGTGTTCCAAGTGCTATGTGAACATCAGTGAAGAGACAAAATAATAAGTTTGTAAGGACCTGGCAGTCAGCAGTTTCAAGGTAGAGAGGTGTAGGTAGATACCAATGAATATATGAAATGAAAACTCTATATGAAAAACTAGTACATATAATTATATCACAAACATTGAAATCAAGAGAATCAATTTTACTTACAAAGAATTATTTTAGAATGAGCATAGAGTGCATACCTGTGATCCCAGCACTCAGGAGGCAGAGGCAGGCAGATCTCTGTGAGTCTGAGGCCAGTCTGGTCTGCACAGCTAGTTCCAGGACAACCAGAGCTCTTGTACAGAGAAATCCTGTCTTGAAAAACAAAACAAAAGAATGTTTATGATAGCCTAAGTGGGGGGAGGGATAAAATAGAAAATGTAAAGCAAGAAGCAAAGGTATAAAAGTAAAGCCTTTGAGATGTTGACATTAAAAGTTTGATGAAATGATTAATCATCATAGGATATAAAAATAAAATAGAATGAGATAGCCAAGGTGATGAATAGGAAATGTTTTCATCACCGAACGAGCATACTATCAATGTTGGCAGATTAAAATCAATGAGGAGAGAGCTGAGGTCATTGAAATTGACAGTTAAAAGGCCATTGTTGTAATGATAAAGGTAGAGACCATAATGTAAGTCTGACATTGACTTATGTGATGGGACAAATGTATAGAGAATTAAAAAGAGAATGAACATAAAGAAAACTAGGAAGGTGTCACTTTTTGAAGTTCATAAGACTGTGGGTGTGTGTCAGTGGTAGTGGTAGAGAGCTTGACTTAGCATGCATTCCACCCCTGGTTTCTATTCTTATCTCTCTGAAAAATGTTTAGTAATAAAAGCTAGGTTTAAGTTGTTCTATGAATAAACAAGGTTTTTAAAACTATTTTAGATTAGGACAGATCATGCCTACTGAAGGAAATGTGAGAATGTGTACTAAGTGAGAGTAAAAGACTAATGAGTTAGTAGAGCAACATAACTGAAAACCATGAAATATGTCAAGGTAGACTAAAAAATCCCCGAATATACAGAAAAGGCTAAGTGGTAAGGTGATTAATGCTAAAATTTGTTGAGATGGACTTGGGAAGATAAATCCAAGACAAAGCAATAGATGAGAAAAAAGAAATCAAGCAAAGATAACTGAAAGACTGCAAGAGAAGGGATGGAAACTAAAGAAATTTGTACTTCATAACTTGACAGTTTGAGGAATCAATTGAAGGGCAAGGGCCAGAAAAGGAAACAAGTTAAGGGGAAGCAGTGCTTCCAATTGAACTATATGGCTGTAGAGGTCACTCTGTAGGATGATGTGTCTGAGTGCTCACTATGATCTTTTTAGGTGGGAAGAAGGGAAATAATAAGTATAGGACATTTAAAATTGAATTTAGTACAGTAGTGTCAGAAAAAGAGAAAATATAGAAAACAGACTTTTTTAAAAGAAAAACTTACCGAGTCAAAGTAATTCAATACAATCCCTGTCTCTAGACTGTCACAAATGGAGGAGACAGCAAGTACTACAAACATAAAGATTGGGGTACTGCATGAATTCTAGGTGGTCTTATTAAAAACCTGGAGCCAGATATTGGGGTAAATGCTATAAGACCCGAGAAGCAGAGGAACAAGCCACTAGAGAAACTTCTCACCACTACTGAATCCTCAGAAGATCCCTTCTCCATGAATCTTCAGACTGATGCCTCTGAATCCTCAGCTGAAAGGAAAGGGAAGCACACAGTTGAAGTCCTGTCTCCTTCCACCTTATATTCCTTTCTCTGCCTGGCCATATCAATTCCTGTCAACCTTCTTGTGCTGAGATTAATTGTATATGCCACTACTGCCTGGCCCTGTTTCTTTTCCAGACTAGATTAATATAGTGTAGTTCAGACTGGCCTTGAGCTCACAGAGATCCAGAAGGATCCAAGTTTAAAATGCTAAGATTAAAGGCATGTGCCACCACTGCCTGACCTCTATGGCTAACTGTGTGGCTGATTCTGTCCTCTGAATCTTCAGGTAAGCTTTAGTTGTTAGATTACAAACCATATAACACCACATATGGAGGGTGACCAAGGAGTGGAAAGTCCAATGGAGTAGGATAATATGTTTCATTAGAAGAAGGGAGTGCAAAGTCAGGAGGCTCCCGTTGGACACCTGTTTTAAGGATTGAGATTTTAGTGGAAGATTGATGTTAGGGGATTAAAAAGTTCATGGTGTAGCTTCTGAGCTAACTGGTAAAGCTGATTGGGACAGAGATGAAGGCTGTTGAAGTAAGACAGGTCAGGGTTAGTGCCTTAAAAGCACTAGTCACATGAAATTTAAATTTTAAGAATATATGGTAGAAAGAAAATGGCAATCTTGGTTCCAGAATCTCCTAGAATGCAATGGAATAATGGAATGCCTGAGTTGGAGATCTAGTGATGACTATAAAGACAGTTTAGTTTGTGAATTGGTTGAGGAACACTTCAAACAAGGAGAAGTACTTGGTGTAAATAACTCCAGAATAGTCTATATGAGACTAGGAAATGCCTGCCTGCTCCTCTATTTCAGTGTATGTACAATATGGAGTGTAGGCAAATTCTAAGAGATTTACAAAGTTCAGTTTGGCCAGTGGACTGGCACCCTCCAAGATCATCTGGGAGCCCATGAGAAAGGCACACTCTAAGGTCTCACTGCCATCCTATTGAACTGTCATCTGAATTCTAGAAAGATCTCCAGTGGACACATGTTCATATTACAGTTTAAGAAACACTGCTGAAGTGATTGTGAGGGAGGTGTAATTATCAAGGGAAAGCTAAATTACAGTGAAAGAGAAAAAGAAAAAGTTCAAAAGATGCACCATCCTGGACTAGGGTGTGGATGTAATTGGGCTGAGTAGAGAAATAGTTCTAATAGGAAATAAGGCGTGAGTCTAAAATTCATGGTTTCCACCCTCAGTAGAGTGGTCCTGGGCAGATTATGTCTGCTCTGGTCCAGCTTTAGGTGGTGGCAGAAACTAGACTGGCTATAGCTGCTCAGATGCTTGATGAACCATTGTTTGGACGCCTCCTTGTAGATGAGAAGAACATCAGTGCTTAGTTTCTCCAGCAGCTTGGCTCATAGCCAAGGCCTAGAGCAGCTGCTTAATACAATGAAGCTTTTTGCAAAAGAATCAAATGTTAGAAGGCTGTCTGAGAATTTCTTGTCAGTTGAGGGGACAGGAAGGCAGCTAAGGTGGTTGAGTAGTACTTAGCTCACACACATGAGGTTCTTTGACACTGCCTGGGACTGGGCATGTTGATGTATTGCCTCCAAGCACTGGTTGTGCAAGGGTAGAGGCAGGAGGATCAGGAGTGCAAAGTTAGCCTCAGCTACATATGAAATTTAAGGCCAAGTTGGGATAGATGAGATCCCGGGCTTTGTCTGATTTTTAAGTTTATGTCCTTTGATTTCATAGGATACAAGCTAAGTATACAGTTCTAGCCACACCAGCTAAGGTTTTTGTTTTATTTTGTTTGTTTTTTAACAGATGTTTGTTTCAACAACTTTAAGGTAGCCCTGAGACAAAGTTGCTGATATCCGATGCCAGAAGACAGATGTGCCTCATGCTGGAAGCTGGGCAGCTGCCTTCAGCTCTGCAAAGCCCTGTTTATTACTTTTCCTTCCTGTTTTGATTTTACTAGCCTAGCAGTTTTCCCTTCTGAATGAGATGTAAATATTAATCGAGGCAATATTAATTAAAATACCCTAAAAGCTTAAAACCATGGCAAGAACATATACTGACTGAACATATGTGCCTGTAATAGTATCAATATTGAAAGCCCCTGCTGGGAAAAGCCATTGCAAAGAATTTTTAGTAGACTTACTTCTGGGATTGCTAATGATTAATTAGTGTGTATCATAATGTAAAGCAAATGTCACCCTAGCTACCTGGGGTTGTTGTCATTTGAGAGTGGAACAATTTCCTCTTGATCACCAATAGTAAAATGAAAACTGCCTGCCATCTTGTGGAAGATGGGAGGTATCTCATGCCTAAAGAAAGCCAGAAAGTCTTCTAGGCATGTTCTCTTGGGTCCCCCCTCCCCTTCGCATGGATGTGTTATTTCCTATAGAGAACTGTATTAATGATTAACATGGAAATGAAGTACATCTCAATTAAAAAATAGCACAATTGCACTTCTCATCACACATTTCAAAATCAAGGCATTTAGCTTGAATAGTAAGATGAACAATGATATATTGCCATTGGGTGGCTAGTAAAGAACTGTGGGTTGGCTTGATACACCAGTTTATTGGCCAGCCTCAAGAGAAGTTCTCTCTGAATGAGTATTTGAGATCACTAGGCTCAGAAGCAGTGTTGGTTATGAAATGGTGGAACGAATGTCAAACTAGCAGCTCCTGGAGTTTCAGATTATGGGATATTTCTTGGGATGCTCAGGAGTTTAAACTGCTCCCCAGGGACTTTCCAGTGATTCTGCCCAGGGCATCCATCAGCTCAGTTGATTACCTTAACTCACTCAATCCCAGGAAAATGTGTGTCCTGGGGAACAAATGGTTATTCCTTAACTCCAATCATAATTGAGAAAACAATCGAACCAGTAAAGAGCTGCTTGGAGGAGATGGGTGAGTAGAACAGTAGAAAGTAAAACAGTTTGGAAAGATCAAGAGAATACAACTTTGCATATGTTCCTTAACAGGGGGTTTTGGTCAAATGGAAGTAGCAGGGAGTTAAGTGGCTTTCATTAAACTGACTTGTCAATTTAGTAGAAAGTATCAGTTTGGTAAGCTTATATATACAGATCCAAACACTGTTCTTTGACAGATGTTCTTTGAAAATCAGAATCCAATCCAGTTTGTCTGTCTAGTCACCAATACTATATTGTCTATCTGTCCATCCATCCATCGTTTAACATTTTCTATATATGTATATATGCATTTATCTACTATTGATCTATTTTTCTTTCTATGAACTTTTATGTATATATATATTTATCTACCAACCAACATACTTATTGTTGTGGCCCAGTAAATGTTACTTCATAGCTTGCCATTCTAAAAATTTGGAAATCTATAAACACCAAATTTGACTTCTGGGTTTCAAGGGCATGTATGTGTTCTAAAGGAGATTAGCTTAGTGATACCAATATAGACAGAGTTATATAGTTGAAAAATGCATATTTATTAATGCACAGCTTGGGCAGTTTCTATCAGAACACAAAGTGATTTTTTTTTTTTTTTTTTTTTTACTTTCAGGCCATATTTTTTCCTTCTGTAGTTTTAAAATTTTTTATATATGAGTACTGCATTTACATCATTTCTCTTCTCCAGCTCCTCCCATTTCCTCCCTTGTTCCCTGCCAAATTCATAGACTCTTTTTCTTTAAATACCACACACACACATACACACCAATCACACCAATCACACACATATTGCTGAGTCCATGTAGCATTACTTATATGTATATAATTTTAGTATGTTTTTAGGGCTGAATACTTGGTTTGGGGTAACCAGTTAGGGACCTTAATCCTTGGAGAAGACTGATTCTCCAGGCTACAGTTGTGTGTATGTGTGTGTGTGTGTGTGGAGGGAGTTCAAGAAAGGGTTTCTCTGTGTAGTCCTGGTCGTTCTGGAACTTGCTCTATAGACTAGGCTGGTCTGGAATTTAGAGATCTGCCTGCCTCTGCCTCCCAAGTGCTAGGATTAAAGATGTGAGCCACTACCATTCATCTCAGGAAACATTTCTATTGCAGGGTATTCATGCAAATTTTGTGCAAAAATAATTACAGAATAATTAAACAGACTAGAACAATCTCCAATAGTTATTACTCAGTCAGTGGGTTATATATAAACATGTACTCCAGACTTGTATTTCTGTAATGGTTAGATGCATGTAAGGATGATGCTGCAATTTGGTCTAATCTACAATCGCATATAACACCTAGTTGCTAAGTACACAATTGTTAAAGTGTTCAATTATTTTCAAATTACTTTGTATTGTCACAGTTATACTATCAAAAATAAAAAAAATCAAATATGCATCCATTCAGTGCAAAATAGAGCATCTAATGATCTTTCCAATATGCTTTTACTTAATTTATTTCCTCAAGGGACATTTAAACTCAAGCATCTTTATTGCTCTTTGCCAGGACTGAGAACTACAAACTGGATTATGTTGATAGAATGATGCCAGAGTTAAATAAATCATCCTGGAGCAGTGCCCTTGTATCTTTATGGCTGTAGAACTCTCTCTCTCTCTGTTTCTCCCCATATATATTTTATATATATGATAGACAGTAAGCAAGAAAGTTGAAAGTAAAGGAATAGAGAAAAGCTCTCATTTTCAATTATACTTTTGCAAGGGTGTGAATTTCATTTTATTATTATTATTATTTTTTATTTTTTTCTGGCTATGAATTTAAATACATACTCTTCTGAAATATGAATGTAACTATGTATTTTACCTATAAGAATAAATGCCAACCATGAGCATTTCAATTTTTTAAAGGCACTTCGAATTGAGAAAGAAGTGGAGTTTTAGAAACCAAAATAAGAATTCACGTTTTCCAGCTGAGATAAAGCTTTCTGATGGATGGAATATATTATAGGTCCAAAAAGTGCAGTGGTGAGAATAAATAAAATAAATTGCTTCCAAATTGCTGAAACAGTGTAATACTCCTCAGTCTGATTGTTAACAAGCTGCTGTTAAGGTTTTTCTAGGACCATTCAAACTGTGAGTCTTGGCTTTCTCTCCCCCAGCGTTAGTGGATATGCATCGTTTAATGAGAGCACGTTCATTAAATGTTTTGCTCTTTATAATTTCAGGCTGCTAGTGACGGGCAGAATTGTATTATAATAGGAAGTAGAAGTGGTTGGTATAAAACCACTCTTTTTTTTTTTTTCACTCATAGGGAAAGACTGAGTAGCTCACTTATGGTTATGCTACCCAGGAGCACTGCTATTAGACTTTTAACTCACTGAATTATGCTATTAGACATAGAACGATTATGCATTTCATTGATTTGTTAAAAGAAAATTTAAAACTACACATTTGTATACTGAAGATTACATGCCAGGCAGAAGAGTGCCACAGCGGCTGCTTTCCATACATGGATGATTATAAAGGATAACGAATTTGGCTGCAATGGGACATTTCTTTTTCTGTCTGTATTAGTTTAGGTCTCTCTGTTCTTTCTCCTATTTTTCTTCATGCTGTCTCTGGCTTTTGAAAACTGGAGATTCAGCCTTTCCTGTGTCACCAATAAAGGTGAGGCAACCTACATGGCATCTTGTGCCTTCTCTTGATATGTCTTTGTTTGATGTATGATTTTATTAGGTGTTATTGTTTACTTTAAACAGATGGTACTTTGGGAAGTCTGTAGAAATCTTCAGCACATCATCTAATCAGGAATGACTGAAAAAAATAGTGCTTGCTGATCCATACAGTCCTGTTTGCTTATGTGAAAATTCAAAATGGATTTCAGCCTTGATTAGAAGGAAAATCTTTGGGGGCACACAGCTGCCAAGGTCCGGGTGGGGGGAGGGTGGAGAGAATGACTATAGAGATTTCTATGAGAAAATCTACAAAGATGATTGACTTAAGATGTAGAATGTTTATAATCATTTGAAAAGGGCATTTGAGAGGCAACAAAGAGCCTGAAACCTTACGGAGACAACAAATGCTGATTGTGCACAAGTTCTGATTGTATAAGTAGTGAAGAACTGAGCCAATCAGTTGGGTATTTTGAATTCATGACCTCAAACAACTGTTTCAGTTTTTCATTCTCACTCTGGGGATGACTAAAAGGAGAGTTTATAGAGATAACCTTCAATATCACTGTTTAGTATCTCAGGATTCAGGCTGATGGCCACAGCTCAAGACTGAGATGCAATTGTGTTCTCCAGACATTATTTTGTTGGCATTTAGAAAAATAAAGCTAGGCAATTGAACAGGGCTGGCGAGATTGCTCACTGGGTAAAATGCTAGCCTTGCAAGCCAGAGGACCTGAATTTAGATTCTTAACATCCATGTATAAAAAAGAAATTGTATAAAACTGCGTTTAAAAAAGTAATTGTCTGTGACCATAGGACTGGTGGGGTGCGATGACAGGCAGACCCCAGAGCTTAATAGCCAGACAGTCTACCCAAATCCATAAGTTACAGACTCAGAAATCCTGTCACAAAAACAGTAAGGAAGAGTACTAGAGGAAAACTGAGTGTTGACCTCAGGCCTTCACACATATGTGCACACATCCCATTCATATGTGCACACAATCCACTCTGTGATTGCAAACACACACAGAGGCAAACATACAAGATTAGATGACTGAGTAGGAGACAATTAGCAATCAAAGCAACTATTTGAAGCAGTTGACTAGCTTCCCCCTTTAGTTCCTATCAGTTCTACTGAGCCACATGCTCCACCACTCAGAGTGTAAAGCTGTAGTCTTACTGTGAGTGACACAGGTATCAAACATAAAAACAGGCTTTGAAACTGTAAGTTATGTTACTGACACAAATACTGACAACATGACTTAGCTGTCAGATTCTGAGGTTGATTTAGGTTCTTCTCTTTGTTCCTGATTCCACAATCCTTTTGAGAAACTATCCATGTGCTCCAGGTGACAGTCAGTCTGGGATACAGAGACATTGAAAAAGAAAATTTTAATAGAGTATGATATAAAATGTGCAACTGTAGCACTGAGTAATCTAGCCAGGAAAGCATTTGTCCTACAGTTTGAAATGTATTTCTCTACCTTTTGCAACTTAAATGTGTGGTGCCTTCAGTATCAAGATCTTTCCATCTAGTTAGGAGTGGGTAACCAAGAGCAATGGTGATAGCCTATATTGTTTGGGGGGACTTCTGGGACCTCCATGACCAATAACTCACTAGAGAGTTATCACATTCCTGGCATTGAGATTTTCATTTTTTAAAAATTTTTCTCATTCAGTTGAGTGATACAAATTCTTTTTTTTCTTTGTTTAAAATTTTTTTGCATACCAACCACAGTTCCCCTTCCCTTCCCTCCTCCTACTAGCCCCCAGCTTCTCCGCACCCTACCCCTCATCCACTTCTCAGAGAGGGTAAGGACTCCCACTGGGGGTCAAGGCATTGAGATTTTCAATGAATAATCTATGACTTCTGATGGAGCACTGTTACCCATGCAGGGTACCTTCATTCATATACCTTCTAATCATTTACATTCATTTCTTAACTTATCCACTTATTGTGTATATATTTATATACATGGGATGGTTTATGCATGGAGGTCAAAAGACAATTTGTGAGAGTCAGTTTTTTTCTTCCACTAAATTGTAACTGGGTAATAAGTTCAGGTTATAAGTCTTGATGACAAAGATCTGTAGTATGAAGTTTCTGGCCCAGACTAGCCCCAAGATCTGGACCAGCTGTCTCAAATAAACCACACACATCTGTTTGTGCCCAAATAACCATACTAAGTCTTATATTCATTTCATGTTGTTTGACCTATGGCTCAGGCATATTACTTGCTAATCCATGATTAGCCAAGTGGCTTAGTACTTTTTCTCAGAGAAGTATTTCATCTTCTTTCCTATGCATCTGCCTATCATCTCTCTTTGACTCTGCCCAGCTTTTGCTATATCTGTGTTCAGATTTCCTGCCTGCTTCTAAGATGCCTTGCCATAGGCCAAAACAGTCCCCATTTATTGTCCAATAATGATTCACAGCATACAGAAAGACATCTTACATCTATCATCTTTACCCACTGAGCCATCTTATCAGCCCAAACTTCATTTTAAAAATTATACTTTGTCATTGTATAAACTAGTGGTATTCTATAGCCTTTTTAAAATATAATCTTAGGTATGGTAGCCTACCTCTTAACCCCTTATCACCTCTTATCTACCCACCTGTATCCCCACTGAAACTTTTAATTCCTGTGTTTCCTCAATTCTTTCATATCACATTTAATTATATATTCTTATTTGGTTGCAAGATAGTAGGTTTCTATATTTTTTCATATACATTTCAATTTGTTTTACTCATTTTATCTCTCTGTTTCTTTCGTTTGCTCATTCTCTTCCTTAAACCCTTCTGCCCCTATTAATACCCTCTCTTCTTTTGTTTTATTTATTATTTTTACTATCTCCCACTCATTAATACATCTTTCTCCCATGTTATCATTCAGGGTTTTGTAGAAAAATAGATATGATAGAATAAATAAATGTGTATGCATATGTTTATATCCCATATATATCGGATTTATTAGATGGCTTGCAGGCTGTGGCACAGTTAGTTCAACAATAGCTGTATACTTATGGAAAGTATAACATCTCAAAATGGTTGTACAGTCCATAATGCTGGATGTGTCAACTTGTCTTCAGTACATGTCAGAATCCTGAAGAAGTAGACTCTAGTGCCAGTAAGAGGATAAAGAGAGTATGCTTCCTTCCCAGGTTTAAGGTGGATTTTCCCATCTCAAAAGATCTAGATTGAAAGTAGTACTTCCTATTTCAAATTACTTAATTATGAACTACCACCCACAGGTGGACCCACCACTTGAGTTTTTAGGTAATTCCAGATGTAGTCAAGTTGACACCAAGAATTACAATCACAACCTATCTTGGCTTTTGCAAGTTTCCTCGCTTCAAGATCTTCTAAAATGAAAACACACAAAAGTATTCAAGGCTCAGATCCATTATGCAGGCAACTGAGGGAGAAAGGACAAGAATGGCTTTCTCTAGCACTGATTATGTGAGGTACACTACTGACCTTTACATATGACATGGCTATTATGGATGTGCCCAATGGCATTCTGGTTACATTTGTGACATGCTTCATAAGTGAAAATTCATTCTTGATACTATAAAACTCCACCCCTGTGTATACCTACTATTTTTATTTTCCTAAATTGTCATTGATCTAAATTGCTCTCCAAATATATGTCTATACTCACAGATCTATGCTGTTACCAATCTTATCTGTGGAGCTTCTTTTTGCAGTGGGCAATGGTTAATACACAGACTCATGACTCATTAAAATTCTGAGAACACTGTTCAGCCATAAATAGGACAAATATCTCTCATTTACACACACACACACACACACACACACACACACACACACACACACACACACACACAGGA
>PVIH01024003.1:0-23689 GCA_004025045.1 Sigmodon hispidus
TGTGTATAGTATAACAAATGTTATGACTATTATAAATAATTAGAGGTAGAAATTGTATTATGGAAATGACAATATATTTAATATATATTAATGTGTAAAATATTTTAGACAGAGGTAGACACGTGTAAAATAGGGTAATTATATATTTAACTTTGTATTAATATATATTATTTTAATTAGACGTATAGATTAATTTTTTATTTATGTTAATATATAAACATTTGTATTATGTTTAACTTTGTATTAATATATATTATTTAAATTAAACATATAGATTGATTTTTTATTTGTATCAATATATAAACATTTGTATCATGTTAATTTATTTTTTATTTATTTTTTGGTTAATAGTTTTTTGTATAAAACCTGCCACTAATAAATATGTTTTAAATAAAATTTATTTTGTTAAAATCACAAACAAAAAAATGTTTTAACAACGCACTGAGCCACCACCATACCAAGCTGCCGCCTCGTTACGCCGTCGCGCGCGCCTCTCTCCCCACGCTCTGCTTCCGACTCATCTCTACAGACCAAGCCCCTCCCATACAATCCGAGATTCCCACTACAAGGAAGAAAAAAAATTTTAAAGTCCCAAAGACAATTAAATCACATAGTTTTGTATAGCTATAGCTACATAAGCAATTTTCTGTCCCCATAACCAATTTTTATTGCATTCGTTACTTTTCTTTTTTGCATAATATTTTTATTTATTATTTGGTGATTTTAAATCATTCACCTCATCAAACCCAGTTATCACTCCTCTCAGTTTCATACCCACTCTTATAATCTCCCCAGTTACAAAAAAAATGAATGCTGCTTATTTATTTACTAGAGCATAATTAAATTCCCTGTAGCCAGTCCTTTAAAGAAAACGAATGAGTCCTTCCTCACCCACACCCCTTCCAGAGGTCTCCAATGCAGAAGTAAAGCACTGTGTCATTTAGCTATGCTCTAGCCTTAAACTCTTGTATACAATAACATCTTTTTTTTTAATCCAATAATGAGTGAGTACATCCCCTGTTTATCTTTCTAGGTTTGTGATACCTCACACAGAGAATATTCTCCAATTCCATCCATTTGCCTTCAAATTTTAGGATATCATTTTTTTTTCACACTGCTGAGTAGTACTCCATTGTGTAGATGACACACATTTGCACCACAAAAGCATTAGCTCAACTTTGCTCATAGCAGCATTATTTGGAATAGTAAGAACTTGGAAATAATCTAGATGCCCCTCAACTAAAGAATGTATTTGTTACTTTTCAATATCATGACAAAAGCCTGAAAAATTCCATTTAAAAAAGAAGAATTTATTTGGGTTTATACTTTTATTTTAGTCCATAGTCAGCAAACTATATCATCTTGAGTCTCTAAAACTACGTATATTAACTTCATGAGACTTAAGCATAGCAAAAAACTTAGATCACTTCATGGTAAGTAAGTAGTAGGAATAAGCATAGAAGAGTCCAAAGGTAATATGTGTCTTCCAAAACATTCTGTCACTGACCTAATTCCTCCAACTAGAACCTACATCATATTTATCCATACAGAAATGAACTTATTAATGGACTAGTTTATTGAAGAAGTTTGAACACATGGTTGAATAATATTATCACATTCAACCATATAACACATGGGACATTTTGGAAGTCATTTCATATTGGAAATGAATCTTGTAGCCTTTTTGATTCAATAGTGTACATGTGTTAATATCTCTTTATTCAGGATAACTCAAGTTCCTAAATAGAGTGATTGTTACTTCAGACAGGAATATTGACCAAATAACCAACTGTTTAAACCTAGTCTTAAAAAAAAAGAGAGAGAGAAAGAAAAATTTGAAAGAGCCTGGAAACAATCTAGATCAAACAATCCCTCAACTGAAGAATGGATTAACAAACTGTGGTACACCTACAAAATGGAGTACTCCTCAGCAGTAAGATAAAATGATATCCTAAAATTTGCAGGCAAATGGATGGATTTGGAGAATAGTCTTTTATAGTGTTCATGGCTTTTATTCATTTGCTTTGCAGTTGTTGAATCACAGTAGCCGTTTTGGTGATACCACTATTAAAAGTGTCAGAGGCTGTGTTTGATGAAGTACAAAATAAAAGCAATTCTCAGCTCTTTTTTATTTATGAAGTTAAAAAATATTATTGAAGCCCATACTTTGAGAGTTGTATGGCCATATATGTAACATGCAGTAAATTCATGGATCATGCTCTCAGAAATTGTGGAAATATCCTTCCGAAAACAGAAAAGTGATTCAAACTACTGTATTGTCACTACATAAGCAAAACTTGACATAAGAATGCAACGATGTAAAGTGAGGGAGTCAGAGAATACAAGTAGAATGTTAGAAACAGTGAAAGAAAATGTGTGAGGTAAGATATCCATGGGCAATGGACCCTTACTGCTTGAGAAACTACAAATGGAAATTGCAAATTTTTTCTATAAGAAAAATAAAGCAATTAAGTACTAATATTTAGTACTGAGAATTGTTTGTTTAGGGATATAATAGGGTATTGATTCCTCTCCAATTTCTTGGATGTGGATGTAGATCAAACACCCTGCAATAAGAGGAGATATAAAGGTGATAGTGAAGACACACGTTCATAAAGGTGAACATAATTTCTGTTGGTATTTTGCCAGAGCACACTGGAAAGTTGGAAGGATAAGGATGGAATACTGGCGGCATCTTCCATTGAAAGTTCTATAGAATGCAAATGGGACCGTTGAATAGAGGGGGCATCTAATAAAGTGATGCTGAAATATTGAGTTTTAATCACAGCTTTTTATTATTTCACAGGGAATTTTGCTAGGTTTGCTATGAGTCTCTAATAGTAAACAGAACTAGTATCATAGGATCATTAGAAGTATAATAAAACTGCAAATAACATCTACCAAAAGAGGTTTTTGCTGATAGACAGAAATAACAAAATATTCTTTAAGGACTTAACGTTCAAGAAATCTGGACAGCTTGGGATCAGAAATACCCTGGACTGACTCCTTGGATCCCACTCCACCTAGAGGAACACCTGACTCAGTCTTGAGTCTTGAGAAAACTGGTTCTGCCAGGAGTGGAGACTGAACTAAGCAACATTGGGACAGTGGGACCATGGGACTGCCTGCTGCCTGCCCAGGGAGGGGATGGGAGTTGTGGAGAAGAGAGAATGAACTGATATGTTGGGAGGGGGAAGGGACCTTGAATAAGGATATACAAGGATAGAAAGTATGACTTCTTTGTCAATAATAATAATAAAAGAAACGATAAGTAAAAACAAACACAAAAACATCCTGAGTTAGCATTTGTTAAAAACTGACCCATTGTGTGTCAAAGTAAAATGATTACTCATATTTTAATAAAATAACTTTCTAACATGCAAAAAAAAAAAAAGAAATCTGGACATATTCAGCTCAAATGTAGGCCATGCCAGACAGATAAACAGGTAGACTTGCAAAACACAGTACTTTTTTTATATCCTTGATTCTGTTCCCAATGATCAAATCTATAATTTCCCCTTCCCTCCACATGCACCCTTGCTGTCCTGTTCCCACTGGCAACTCAGCCAAACATCCCCTATCATGACAGAGAGAAGAACAAGTAGGAAAATTCAAGCAACAATTCCCTGTTGGGAAGAAGGCCATGCCAGCTGTCAAAATTTCATATAGGAGACATACCCACTGATTTACTCCAATTTCTCTGTGCCCCTAACCCTAACCCTAACCTAACAAATTTCTGAATCCCATGCTCCCCTTCTCATTACTGTGTCCTAGGTCCCAACTCTGTCAGAGATGCTTTGTGGGATCAGAGGCAACACCTGACCAGAACACCAGAGAGTAAACAGAAACAAAGAAAAAAGTCAAACAAACAAATCATCCAACAAAGACCTGCCCAGAATTCAGCACCTAGACCAATAATCACCCAAACCTTTATGCCTAGATACCAGCATAAGAATAGCCGGAACAATATGTCTTCATTAGATCCCACCTTTCCTATCACAACTGGCACTGAATATTTCAACATAGACTAGGGGAATTTTTGAAATGAAAATTTTAAGAATTGAAACAGAAAAATTAGAAGAAAGCTTTACCAATAGATAAAAGATATGGAAGTGAAACATTTGGGTTTGGAATATATGACAGATAGTCAAAGAAAATGAAAAGCTAAAAAAAAAAAAAAAAAAAAATACCTGACATAAAACATTCAGGAAATCTGGGACATTATGAAGAGATCACACCTGAGAATAATAGAAATAGAAGAAGAAGAATTCTAGCTCAAAGGCCCAGAAAATACTTTCTCTAAGATCACAGAAGAACATTTTCTTAACTTAAAGAAGCAGATTCCTATAAAGGCACAAGAATCATATTGAACACCAAATAGATTGATTGGACCAGAAAATAAGTCCTCTCAGCACATAGTAATCAAAACACTAAACATACAGAACACAGAGAAAATATTAAAATCTTCAAGCAGAAAAGAGCAAGAAACATATAGAGGCAGAACCAAGCACAACTGTCGAAAAGACAACAAACAAACATATTCCCCAATGAAATGGTTCCTAATGATATTCTGCTATACTGATAGATCAGTGCTCAATCTTTATCACAGAGACAATTTTTCAGTAACTGATGGGAGCTGATACAGAGAACCACAGGCAAACATTAGTTTTAGCTCTGAGAATCTTGCAAAAGGGGAAGAATGATTGTAGGAACAAGAGGTATAGAGGATACCATGAAAACATGGTCCACAGAATAACTAAGCAGGTCTTATGGTGGCTCACAGAGTATACTGACAAACACAGAGCTAGTATGCATCTCATTTTGGTCCTCTGCATATATGTTTTGATTACATTGCTTAGTGTTTCTGTAAGACTCCAAAGAGTGAGAGTGTGTGTTTTTGGGTGTGTCTCTTACTTCTTTACCTTTGCATGGGACCCTTTTATCCTCTTGTTGGGTTTCTTTATCCAGCCTAAATATGAGGAATTTTGCTCTATTTTACCATAATTTAAGCCACATTTAGTTGCAATCCCTGAGAAGCTTGCTTTTTCTCTGAAGTGAAATGGAGAAATGGATCTGGAAGAAAGGGAGGGGGATGTGGGAGGAGTGAAGAGAAGAGAAACTATAATATTTAAGAGAAGAATAAGAAAAATAGAGTTCAAGAAATCACTTGGAGCTGGGCGGTAATGGTGCATGCCTTTAATCCTAGACTTTGGTAGGCAGAGACAGGTAGATCTCTGAGTTTGAGATAATCTTGTTCTACACAGGGAGTGTTAGAACAGCCAGAGCTACACAGAACAATATTGTTTTTAAACAAACAAACAAATAAATAAATATCACTTTTTTTGTGATGTAATGTGATAGTTTCACATTCTTTACAGTTTTATTCTGATAAACTATTAAATTTATTATTTCATATATGGTCATTGCTTATACCATTGTAATATATTTAGCTTTAAATATCCTTCATAGTATGCAAAATAATGTTATGGCTAATGATATGGCTTGTTAGGTAAATATGTTTGCCATCTTGCCTGACAACATGATTATGGACATGGCAAAAAAGATTTGTATGCTTGAAACTCTTGTCCTTTCTAGAAAAATTAAAGTAATAAGCTTACTTGTATCTATTAGGGTTTTTGTGTAAATATGTTCAAAATTTGGCAGTTCTTGTGGGAGATCTTCATCAGACTAAGGCCATATTGCTAAAATTTTGATCTTCCTTATCTCTGTCACTATGGCAACAAGACACCAAACATGAAATTGAAGAAACCCAATTAAAGGCAAATTTCTATACAAAGCACAGTTCAACCAAACCTATGTCTTTTATAGTGGACATCTTTGGAGGAACAATCATTTCTTTTTCTATGCTTTTTTCTGTTTGAAACATTAAACTCAATCTAACCCAAGTTCCTTATACTCTTATTATGCTTTTATTTTACTTTAGGAATTTTGTCTTTTCAAAATAATTTAATGTGAGTTAGTAATAGACCCATAAATCAGTATGAAACTCTACAGAATTAGCACATTAAATCGTAGGCTCAGGATATCAGTGACTTCAGGATACTCTAAACTCATGATTCACTTATTCTGCTTAACTTGCCTGTTTTACTCTATTTCTAGAAATTTGGTACATATATCTTAATGTGCAATCTGATTATGTGTATGTAACATTCCTTGCTCTCACTATAATTTATCAGTTGCCTCCTCTGACCAAATTCATGCTGAATTTATGTTCCCATTCCTTGTCATGCAGTAGTCAACTACTGAGCAAGGGAAACTTAGTTTTCTGTTTGCCTTCTACTGGGACAATTTCTTTGGCCAAGAACAATACTGAGTTTCTAAAAGAAATGTACCATTAGGCATGTTTTATTTATTTTATTGGAATTTGGGGGATTGGCCTCATTCATGTATTTCAATTTATCTGCAATGTCCCTCATAGCAATTAGCAAAAGTATAGTATTTTATAATCAGTGTCCTAACATTCACCTAAGAGAGATGGTCAAGCTATAAATTAATGGGCATTGTAATTCTACAAGCTGAAAATTCAATATCTGAATTTCTTTGTCAGTGTTTTGTGTTTTCAGTAAGTCATGTTCATTCAAATAGATAATGAAAGACTTGGCAATAAGTTTGCTCTCTCTGGGAAAAATTGTTAGAAGTTGATCTGTCCTTTATTTGTATTTACAATACATATTGTGGAAGATGTCCAAATGATCAATATATTAACTTAACTTTTCTACACTTGAAGTGACTGGACTTCTCCGAAGTTCATGATACCTAGCAACCAATTGCTATCTGCCTTGCTGGTATCTCTATCCACTTGGGCTATTACTTCTTTCAACTTTTTATAACTTTAAAATATAATATATTTATATAATGGATTTTAAGCATGTTCACCCTTTTCTCTCAACCACTCTCACTCAACCTTCTTTACCTATCACTTAAATTTTTCTTCCTTCTTCTCCTGAGCAAGGTAGCACAAACCCAGAAAGATAAGCAGGGGATATACTCACTCATTAGTGGACTTTAACCAAAAAAACAAAAAGCAAAGTATGTCCAAGCTGCAAATCACAAACACTGAACAGCTTGGGATCTGAAGTACCTTGGACAGGCACCTTGGATCCCACTCCCTCTAGAAGAACACCTGACCCAGTCTTGATGTTGGGGTGAGGAGAACAGATCTGCCAGGAGTGAATGCTAAACTAAGCCACATTGGGACCTTGGGACTTCCTGCACTTGCTGGGAAGGAAATAAAGATATGTGGAGAAGACAGAGTGACTGAAAGGTGCAGGAGGGGGAAGGGAGCTTGAACAAGGATATACATTGATAGAAATGTGACTTTATTCATAATAAAAATAATTTCTAATAAAAAATTATAGCATATGAATTTCATGGAAACTTATGGAGCTGTTTTTATTTCTTATTGTCTATGATCTTTGGGAAAAATCTTGATGACATTGTTTCAAATGAACAACAATAATTTTAGTTTATTAGATAAAATGCAAGGAATGATACTTGAAAAATGCAAGAGATAACCTAGCAAGAAGATAGATAAAGGTACATGACATTGAGCAAAGATAAAATCAGTGCTTTGTGGTCATGCCTGTGACTATGAGAACATGCTAAGCAAAAAGATGGATTTTTCTGCATATTAGGAAAATTATATAGAACAGCATTATATTCCATCATATTAAAGAACACCACCCAGGAGGAGTATTACATTTAGGATAAAAGTTACCATAATAGAATGTTCTTCACCTGATAATCAGTTGAGTGACTTGATAGAATAGGTAGTAGTCTTCATCAGGTAATTGTGGATAAAAATTCAATAATAAAAACTTTAAACATCTACAGTATAATTAATATTTGGACAGCTGACATAAATTCTATTATGAAACTGAAAAATTTTCTAGTATTATTGAGATAAATCAAAAATCAGATTTTTTTGGAAATCAAACTACCTGTGGTGACTAAACTAATGTAAAATTATTTTGACAGTTGAAGACTAAAAGCTAATACAATATCCCACTTAAATGATGTTTCTTGTCTGTTTTGCATGGTCTAAAATATGTCTTTGCAATTTAGCCTTCCTTTTTCTTTGTTTCCATTTTCTTTTTCTTTTTCTCCATATATTATCCAAAGAAGAGATATCAGGAATATAAAGTAGAATATAATTTAATACATATTTATATATATCTTTAAATATAATATACATATATTTATATTAAGAGAGATACAGACACATAAATTATAGTGAATAGATACATAAAAACAGGTAGACATATACATATGATGCACAGGTTATATATATATTGATGTAGATGTGAACTGTAATGGAGCCTGGAGATTTTTATCATTTACAAAGAAAGAGGAGTCATCCTTACAAACATAAAGAAAAGAAGTAGCTGCACACATTTATACAACTATATACATACATACAAATACATATAGATATATTACATATACTAATGTACATATATATTATATATCATTATATATAATGCATATATATGTAAGTACATGCATCACTTTATATGAAAAATTATATTAATAATGCTAAAATTATTTTTAACTACTATTAAAGAATTTAATGTCTTCCATTCATGTGCATCCATAACAAATAATGAAATACAACATCAAATTTTATTATATTTGTATGGGTAAATAAATCAAAGAAAAAGTATCTTTTCTATGTTTTCTATGTTCTATACTTGTTTATGTAACAAAAAAATCAACTAAAAGTAATTGTGTTTTAATTGATACTGTTTTTAAATGATTATAATACAGAAGACAGATTATTTGGCAGAAAACAAACAAAATAGCCTAGAATAATTAATGGATAGGGAAAGTGCAGCTCAAGCCCAAAGACTGAGAGACTGTGAGACAGACAGTTTCTGACTGATCCAGAGCAGTGGGGAGCAGGCAAGCTTTGTCTGATTGAGGCAGGCAATTTAGTAGCTTGGGATTTTGAGCTTTGACATTTCAGTGCCAATCATAACCAAGGAGTATGTACCCCAACAGCTGGGATCCTTATAATACCCTCAGGGAACAAACATTTTTTCCCCTGCAAGAATTTAATCCTTACTCAACCACTTTCTAGGCCAAAGGTTTCTCGAAGGCTTTACAGAAAAACTCATACCTTAAAAAAAAAGGCATTTAACTGTCTTACCCATACACCCCTGTTCAATTCCCCATGACCTTTAAAAGTTGGTTGCACATTCAGTTATCTTATAAGTCACAGTGTGTTCAAATTAATCTTAAGGATAGGCTATCTTATAACTAGTTAAAGGTATAGTATACAATTTTTAAAATCTGTCACCATCTCTGTTAAGGAAAATATATAAAGTTTGAGGTTTATTGTATTTATCATAATTCTATAATAATATTAAACAGAAGCATAAATATTTTTATTTTTAATTTTAGGCACATGCACTAATTATAAATTAATTAAAATAACATGCATGTAATTTTATTGGTTATAATTTTATGTAAATGAAAATTGTTGAGCTTATACTGTATGTACCATTTGTTTATGAACTTTTTCCATGACAAAAATATTTTTAAGGTAACACACACTGCTATTAAGATTGATTCTAATTTTCTTCAAAATGATAGTTTTAATATAACCAAAACCTTTATAAATGATCAAGCTACTGCTATCACTTCCCAGAGCTCAAAGGATTTCTCATTCCCTTTATTTTGGTATAGCAAGATGCTAAGCCAAAGCCTATTTATCAGAAGAAGACATTTTTTCAACTTTAAAATGTACATGAACCAAAAAATTTATATTTCCAAAAAATCATTGTATCTGCTTTAAATGCAATTTGCTTCAATTAGTGTAAAAATATAAATTGATGGCTAAAAAATTGGCCTAATTGTTAATAACACATATTGCTCTTAAAAGGATCCAAGTTCAGTTTATAACATCAATGTCTGGTGGCCTACAACAGCTGGCACCTAAGCTTCAAGTGGATCTGTCACATCTAACTTACATGAGCATAGATATTATTATGCACATAATACTCACACATATCTTCACAAGTATGCATAATCAATTATAACAAAAATTAACATTTAAGTACATTTAACACTAAATAACTGATAATAGTTTTCAGGTGTTTGGCTACTTGGACCAATGAGAGGAAAGAAGACATAAATCCTAGTATTTGATGGATTCTTTATTTGGTGGATTTTATTGGTTATAATTTTATGTAAATGAAATTTGTTGAGCTTATACTGTATGTACCATTTGTTTATGAACTTTTTCCTGATAGTTCTGATATTTTCTACCAATGAATGGGCTCCTTTAAACACAGTAGTAATTCCTAGGTAGGCTAACAGAAAGAGAAAAGAAGGTCCTGTGTCATACAACCAAATCCCACTAAGTAGCAATAAAAAGGCCAGGTAGCTTAAGTTCTAGTCATTATGAACTAAACAAATTTAAGTAGAATATCTTCAACAGATAATAATAAATCCATCTGTCAACAGAGCAAATAAAAAAACAACTAGAATTGAAAGAAAGCACTCATTACTAGCAGAGTTCATTTCTTTTAAGTAATTTCAATTATTTTTTAACTGAATATTAGCACTTGAAAGTGGGTGGTGATAGGCATTAGAAATTTTTTAATTAAATTATATTTGTTGGGATTTTGATTAATGACATTTGCTTTTCAATTATCTTGCCCCTCCTGAATTATACAATTGCAGTAACAGTTCCAAGAATAAACAACACCACTCAAGAGGAGCTATAGACATGGCTCAGCAGCTAAGAGCACTTCTTGTTCTCAAGGAAGACCCAAGTTCAGTTTCCTATACCAATGTAGGACAGCTCATAGCAACATGTAACTCTGGTACCAGGACTATTCAAGATCCCTAGCTTCTACAGGCATCCATATAAGCTTGTATATCTATCTTCCAAACACAAACATATACACACATCATCATCATCATCATTGTCATCATCAGCATAATATTAATTTGAAAAACCTTAAAATCTATCAAAGAAAAAAAAGATCAGATTTTTATTAAAAAAAAATAGTAAGCTCTATATTAGTCAATGATAGTAGTTGATAAGACAATTGGTTTATAGTAAAGAGAATATGATAGTAAAATAAGAGAGAGATAAAAATAATAAAGAGACAGAGAGATCTATGTTTAAAAAAGTTGCTTCGCATGACTTGTGACTGAAAACTGTAATATCATGAAAATTCAAAAGGAAGATTAGAATTTGAAGATCAGAGAACCAAAAACCTTATACCATAATTGCATATCCTAGTCTCAGCATGTGAGAATCCAGACAGAATATTGATGTCTTAGCTCAAAGACAAAAATTCAACTTAAAGTTCTATTGATCCCCTCAACAAGTCAAATGATGCTCACCTCTGATGTAAAGGATGACATTTCCCCAGAATCATTTTGCATGCTAGATTCTTCCAAAGCATTGTTTTGGCTTAAATTCTAGGGGATATCACAGCCAATCATACTTAAAATGTAAGACAGAAAATGGTGTAGAATATTATTTTAAGGTGTTACTTTGGTTTATGTTGTATTTGTGCAACATAATTTATGTAATTCTGTGGAAGCTGTGTTACTTTGCCTGACAAAAGCATATGATGGTCTCATAAAGAACTGAATGTTCAATAGCAAGACAGGAGAAAGAATATGCAGGGCTGGCAGCCAGAGAGAATATGTAGGAGAAATCTGGGAGAAGAAAGGAAAAAGAAGCCAGAGTAGAAGGAGGAATGCAGAGGCTAGCCACCCAGCTACACAGCAAGCCACAGAGTAAGGAAAAAAGAAAGATATACAGAAATAGAAAAAGAAAAGTTTAAAGGTGTACAATAGACAAGATAACTTAAGAAAAGCTGGCAAGAAACCAGCCAAGCTAAGGATGGGCGTTTGTAAATAAGAACAAGCCTCCTTGGGTGATTTATTTGGAGCTGGATGGTGGACTTCCTAAAAGAGCAAAGAGAAAAAAAATAAGAAAGAGCAGTAGGCAACTAGCTATCAACTCCATATGATTTTCAAGTGACAGAAAACAAATAGTGAAGAGAGAATGGAGCAGGGCTATTATAACTCAAGGGCTAACCCACAGTGATATACTTTCTTCAGCAAAGCTCTGCCTCTAAAAATTGCACACTCATTCAAAACAATGCTTCCAGCCCGGACTAAATGTCAAAGACAATAAGCCTATGGGAGACATTTGACATTCATTCATACTACAACAGTCATTTTCACAGCCACAATATTGTGTCATCAGTTTTTCCAGATAAGTTACACAAAAAATGTTAAAATCATAGTATAGAAATTCAAATCATTTTTTTATTTGACCTGTACTGCCCATTTCTTTTTTTCTCATTTTTTTATTATTAATAAAGTCTCATTTTTTAATCCATGTATCCCCTTGTTCAAATGCCCTTCCCCTCCTGCCCCTACAAGTCATTCTTCTCCCCATCTCCTTATCTCCTCCCCGGCAAGGACAGGAGGTTCCAAGGTGTCAAAGTGGCTTAGGTAAGCATTCACTCCAGACAAATCCACTTTCCCCATCCGCACATCAAGACTGGCTCAAGTGTTCATCTGGAGGGAATAGACTCCAAAGTGCCAGTACAAGGTACTTCAAATCCCAAGCTGTTCAGTGTTTTTGTTTTGCAGCCTGGACATGCTTTGCTTTTTGTTTAAAGTCCACTCATGAGTGAATACATTCCCTACTTATCTTTCTGGGATTGTGAAACCTCACTCAGGAGGATATTCTCCATATCCATCCATTTACCTGCAAATTATAGAGCATTATCTCAGTCGTTTATTCTGTTTATGTTGTTTTGTTTTGTTTTGCTTAATGTAATCCTTGAAATTTCCTGTGTAAAATAAGACATCTTATGCCAGAATTCATAGCTTTATTTCACAATATAAAATCTGAAGCATCCTGTTTATATTTCCAAATGTTCTTGCCTCTGCCTTATGCAAGTAGAACAATAGTAAGTGTTAACTAAGCAGTGAGAGCTAATATCTGGGTCTTCCTTTTGATTATAGAGAAAATGCAGACAAACTTTCACATCTATGTAGACAGTAAAGTACTACCCAAACAGTTCGTTTTTATAAACTGATTTTAGAATATTTTGTGCTGAGGTAATTTTTAAATTTGTCAGTGGATTTTCTATGTTTACAGAATAACCATGTGTTGTTTTACCCTAATAAATTAGTATGTTAACTCTTTCTTTCAACCTTTTATTTTGAATAACATTCCTCTGGTGTGTGGCCTCTCCCATATCCTGCTGAATATAGTACATTAGTATGTTGAAGAAGGTTTTTCTCTTAGGAGAATTTTAACATTAGAATTTGTTGGGTTATCATTTAATTTTCTTTTGAAGATATTTATTCAGATGTTGGAATATCTGTTTACTACCTAAATTAGAAAAATTTGTTCTTATTACTTAGAAACTTTTTCAATAAATTTTTGTTTTCCAACAAATATTTTAGTAATTCTGATGTGAGCAATTTGGTCTTGAAATTTTCTTGTAGGTAATATTTTGATTGTTCATTCAATTTATTTTTTAAAATAAATTTATGTTCCTGCTTATGTCATTGATGTTACCTAACTTTTTCTATCATCAGCATATACAGGGACATTTAACATTTAGCAATACCCATTGTCATTTATTTGTGTTTCAAAAAATTGTAAACAGCTATATAGTTATCTGTGCTGTAATGCTATTCTCTCTTTCATATGTGTGTGAGTATGTTTGTGTGAATGTATTAATTTTATTCAAATATGTTCTTCCTTTGTTTTAAGTTAATCTATTCTTTACTTTCTAATATCTTAACAATATACCATGATGTTTTTCTGAATATCAATATTTAGTATTGTTAGAATCCTCTAAACATTTTTAATTCTATTCGTTTGTTTTGATATAGTCAGTCATTAATTTGTTCATGTGAAATTAATATAAAATATTTATATACAATATTTAATATATGCATTAATTCATAAGTAGCATTTATTCATTTTGTTTTCATAGTTTTTTCTAATATCTTTTTCTCCTTTTTCTATCAGTGTGTGCATGTGAATGTACTCAAAACTTTTCCTTTTTTTTGAGTCTTTGTCCACTTCTCTTTATTTTTGCCTTGAATTTTTCTTATTATCACATTTTTCAGTTTTAATTTTTATTAATTTCTTTGCAACATTTTATTTTAACCATA
The DNA here is from genome assembly GCA_004025045.1 of Sigmodon hispidus. NCBI lineage: Eukaryota > Metazoa > Chordata > Mammalia > Rodentia > Cricetidae > Sigmodon > Sigmodon hispidus. The sequence continues at coordinate 14,194 of PVIH01024003.1, forward strand.
CCTTTTCTTCCCGATTTTTACAATGTTTTCAGTATAAATACTGATTTTGTATATGATACAGCATAATCTCTATCTTTTAATTATCATCTTTTATAGTTCTTTCCTTTTTATTTTATGTCAAAGCGTGTTTTCTTTACTTATCTCTGTGTAAGCAATGTGCATGCAGTACTTGAGGAGGCCCAAAGAGAGCACTATATCTTCTAAAACTGGAATTTGCAGACCATTTTAAGCAGTACTGTTGACATTGAGAAAGTACTTAGTCTTGTTGAGGAGAAAGTAATCTTAACTATGTAGCCAACTCTACTGCCATGACATGAAGAAATTTGCAAATATAGTGCCTAGAAGTTCAGCTTGATAACATTTCTCTCATTGATGTTTAACATGCCCAGAATTTTTTAACTGAATGTATCATCTTTTTATATGAAAGTATCTCACAATTTTTTGTTGGTGACTGGATACATTAGAGAGCATATAGCAACATTATTCACTTACCCTGAGAATGGAGCATGACTGTTTTAGCATAATAAATTATTGAATTAATAAACATTTTCAACATAGATGGTGTGATGTGGTGCTTGTTTTACCTTAAATAACAATCTTATGGGCAGAATTTTCTTTGTCTTGTTTACTAGTCATACTCTACTGTGAGGTTTTTCTAGTGGCTTAGTGATAATTTATTTTCAGTAATCTATGAACCAGGAACTGATGTTTCTTAGTTTCTGGGATATGAAGAGACATCAGAACTATACTACTATTACTGTGGAAACACATGCTGTCATGCCTTCTTCATCATGATGTAAGCTAAGCTTAACTGAGATACTCTCCCTTTAAATTGTATCTTATCAAGAATTTGCTCATAGTGATGAGAATTGCAACCAATACCAAAACTGGTACCAGAAGTGAGGTAATTGATTTTACTGTGGAAACCTAGACACATGGCACTTAACTTTTTGAACAAATTATGAAAAGAATAGCCCTGAGAAAGAAAATACATACAAGCTACCACCAAGAATAGCAGGAAATTTCAATCAGTGGTCACTAATACGCCTTAATATCAATGGACTCAACTCTCCTATAAAACGACAAACACTAACAAGACAGATACAAAAACAGAAGCCATCTTTCTGTTGCCTACACTTCAACCACAAAGACAGACACAGGCTCAAAGAAAAGGGTTGGGAAAAGATTTTCCAATCAAATGGTCCTAAAAATAATCTGGGGTTGCCATCCTAATATCTAGCAAAGTAGACTTTAAGTTAAAAGCAATTAAAAGGGACCAAGTTATTCATTGTTTATTCATCACAGGAAAAAAATGGGTCAAGAGGAGATTTTAATTCTGAATATTATTCCCCTAATATAAGGGCACATGGGCACATACCTATGTTAAAAAAAAAAAAAAGACACGGTTAAAGCTCAAATCCCACATCAATTCTCACACCCTAATAGTGAGAGACTTCAATACCCTACTTTCACCCCTGGATAGGTCAACCAGACAGAGACTCAACAGAGAAATAAAGAGTCTAACAGAGGTTTTGATGCAAATGGATTTAACAGATATTTACAGAAGCTTCCACTCAAATGAAAAAAAAATATACATATTTCTCAGCTCTTCATGAAACTTTCTCTAAAATTGACCACAACTTTGGTCATAAAGCAAATATCCACAGATACAAAAAAAAAATCAAAATAATCCATTGTAACATATCAGACCATCAGTGCCTAAAGTCAGAGTTCAACAACATCAAAAATCACAGAAAATCTACTTCAGAAAACTAAACATCACTCAGCTGAACCACTGCTGGGTCAAGGAAGAAGTTAAGAAAGAAAAAAAAGTCTTCCTAGAATTTAATGAAAATGAATCCACAACATATCCAAACTTGTGGGACACAATGAAAGCAGTCTTAAGAGGAAAATTCATAGCGTTAGATGCCTATATGAAAAACCTAGAGAAATCTCACACTAGAGAACTAACACGTTAGCTGAAAGCCTTACAATAATTAGAAGCAAACTCATCTAGAAAGACTAGGCAGCAGGAAATAACCAAATTTAGAGCTGAAATCAATACAATTGAAACAAAAAGAATAATACAAAGAATCAATGAATCAAAGAGCTGGTTCTTTGAGAAAGACAAGATAGATAAACCCTTATCCAAACTAATCAAAAGCAGAGAGAGAGAGTATCCAAACCAACAAAATGAGAAATAAAAAGGGAGACATAACAACAGACCCCCAGGAAATCCAGAGAATTATAAGGTCATACTATGAAAATCTATATTCCACAAAAATGAAAAACTTAGAAAAAATGGACAGCTTTTTGGATAGGAATCAGTTACCTAACTTAAATGAAGACCAGATTAATTACCTAAACAGACCTATAACTCTAAAGGAAGTTGTCATTAAAAGCTTCCCCCACTCAGAAAAAAAAAAAAGGCCAGGTCCAGGTGTCTTAGGTGCAGAACTCTACCAGACATTCAAAGAATTGTTACCATTACTCTTCAAACTATTTCACAGAGTAAAAACTGAAGGAATATTGCCAAATTTTTTTAATGAGGCCACAACTTCCCTAATACCCAAGCCACTCAAAGACACAACAAAGAAGGAGAATTACAGACCAATTTCCCATTTGAATATTGATGCTAAAATTCTCAACAAAACTATAGCAAACTGTATACAACAACGTATAAAAAATATCATCCAGCACAACCAAGTAGGCTTCATCCCAGAAATGTAGGGATGGTTCAACATACGGAAAACTATAAACTTCATCCATCATATAAACAAACTAAGGGAACAAAACACATGATCATATTCTTAGATGCTGAAAAAAACTTTGACAAAATCCAACATTTCCTTCTGATAAAACCTCTGGAGGGATGGGGAATACAGGGAAAATATCTCAATATAATAAAGGCGATTTACAAGAAGCTGACAGCCAGCATCAAACTTAATGGAGAAAAACTCAAAGCAATCCCTCTAAAGTCAGGAACTAGACAAGGATATCCTCTCTCCCCTTATCTATTCAATATAGTTCTCAAAGTTTTACCAAAAGCAGTAAGAGAATGAAAGGAGATTAAGGGGATACAAATTGGAAGAGAAGAACTGAAACTATCTCTATATGCTGATGATAAAATTGAATACACAAGTGATCCACAAAATTCTTCCAAGGAAACTTCTACAGCTGATAAACACCTTCAGCAATGTATCAGGATACAAGATTAACTCAAAGAAATCAGTAGCCCTTCTATACACTAAAGATAGAAAAGCTGAAAAAGAAATAAGGGAAACATTGCCCTTCATAATAGCTGCAAATAGTATTAAATACCTTGGAATAACTATAACCAAAGAAGTAAGAGACCTATTTGACAAAAATTTTAAAACACTGAAAAAAGAAATTGAAGAGGATATCAGAAAATGGAAAGCTCTCCCTTGTTCCTGGATAGGTGTGATCTACATAGTAAAAATGACAACTTTGCCAAAAGCAATCTGCAGATTCAATGCACTGCCCATCAAAATCCAAATGGAATCTTTAACAGAACATGAAAGAAAAATACACAATTTCATTTGGAATAATAGGAAAGCCAGGATTGCCAAAACAATTTTGATCAACAAAAGAATCTCAGGAGGCATCACCATCCCAGACTTCAAGTTATACTATAGAGCTACAGTATTAAAAACAGCCTGGTACTGGCATAAAAACAGACTTGCATATCAATGGAATAGAATTGAGGATCTAGAAATTAACCCAAAAATCTATGAATACCTGATCTTCAACAAAGAGGTCTAAAATATTCAATGGAAAAAAGATAGTATCTTTAACAAATGGTGTTGCCAAAGCTGGATGGTAGTGTGTAGAAAAATGCAAATAGATCTAATCTTGTCACCCTGCACAAAACTCAAATCCAAGTGGATCAAAGATCTCAACATAAACCCAGCCACTTTGAACTTGAAAGAAAAGAAAGTGGTTCCTAAATATAACACCAGTGGCACAGACACAAAAATCAACAATCCAAAAGGGGAATATCCTGAAGCTGAGAAGCTGCTATAAAGCCAAGGGCATTATCAATAGGACAAAAACGACAGCCTACAGAATGGGAAAAGATTTTCACCAACCCTACAAGTGATAGAGGACTGATCTCTAACATATATAAAGAACTCAAGAATCTAGAGCACAAAATCTTGAATAACCCAATCAAAAAATGGGGTTCAGATCTAAAAAGGAAATTATCAGCAGAAGAATTACGAATGGCTAAAAGGCACCTGAAAAAGTGCTCATCATCTTTACTCATCAGAAAAATGCAAATCAAAACAGCTTTGAGATACCACCTGACACCTGTCAGGTTGGCTAAGGTAAAAGACACAGATGACAGCCTATGCTGGAGAGGACGCAGAGCAAGGGGAACACTCCTCTATTTTTGGTGGGAATGTAAGCTTGTTCAGCCACTTTGGCATGCAGTATGGCGGTTTCTCAGAAAATTGAGAATCAATCTCCCCAAGAACCTAGCAATACCACTTCTGGGTGTATACCCTAAACATGCACAGTTGCACTCCAATGGCATTGGCTCAGCTATGTTCACAGAAGCGTTATTTGTAATAGCAAGAACCTAGAAACAACACCAAGGCAAATAAATAAACAAATAAAGTTAAAAAAAACTTATAAATAAAAAAAAAGATGAAGAACCTAGAAACAACCTTGATGCCCCTCAAATGAAGAATGGATTGACTATGGTACATCTACACAATGTAGTGCTACTCAGCTTATCCTAACATTCGAAGGCAAATGGATAGATTTGGAGAATATCCTCCTGATCAAGGTATCTGAAACCTGGAAAGATAAGCAGGGGTAGTACTCACTCATTAGTTTATTCTAAACACAAAAGGAAAAAGCAAAGCATGTCCAAGCTGCAAACCACAATCACTAAATAGCTTGGGATCTGAGACACTTTGGACTGGCACCTTACATTCCACTCCCCTAGAGGAACACCTGACCCAGTCTTGATGTTGAGCTGAGGATGCTGGATCTGCTAGGAGTGGATGCTTAACTAAGCCATATTGGTACCTTGGGACCTCTTGACCTTGCTGGGAGGAGATGAGGAGATGCAGAGAAGAGAGAGTGACTGGAAGGTGTGGGAGGGGGAAGGAAGCTTGAACAAGGATATACATGGATAAAAAATATGACTTCATTCATAATAAAAAAATAAATAAAAAACAGAAAATATGGTCTTAGTACAGAATTCTACTATAACTTGCAAACAAAGAAAATACATATCATATAATTCCATAAAACTTAAAAAAAATGAACAAACCCTTTTAACGTTACAAAGATTCTTTTTTATTTTAGAGAAAAGAGAAGTTTTATTACTGTATTTGTTTTTTATCTATTCTGACTGTTTTGCCTTTTTGTATAATGTTTATTATTGATTTTCAAAAAGTAATAAAAACAATAAAATTTTCAGCAATGAGATAAAGTAATAGACTACATGTTTTGGTAGATATTTTCAATTCCACATAACATTTAGGTGACAGTATTTTTATTGTTCATTGCATTTATAATTTGCAATGTGAAAAAAGAACATGAAGCAGGAAAATAGAAAACTTGGTGAATCAAAGAGACAGAGACAATGACTAAGAGAAGAAAAGAAGGAATAAAAAATTTGAAAAATTTCAAGAGATTAGGAGCATATAAAATAAATCATTGGTTTTGCCTTGGGTAATAGGAACAGTGATTTGATGTCAAGAATATCTGTAAGTGAACTAGAATACATCTCTATCTACACAATTTGACAATGTTCACACTATAGTGATTTGTCCAACACTGTAAAGAAAAGATGTATAGGATCTATAGAAGCTTGCACCAAAGTTCTAAGAAGAAAGAAAGACCAGAATTTCCTGTGATGCTTGAGCATAAAATATGAAGAGAAAAAAAAATCTTGTTTTAGTAAATGCGTTAGGATGAAGGAGACACCAAAATATGGGACAAAATATAAGGAAAACATTAGGTATTAAATTCAGACAGCACTATCAAGTGTCATAATTGTGCCAGCCTATATCTGAGAGGGAGGGGTTACTCAAACTCACTGAAGGACAGATTAGTCCATTACAAACTAAAAGTATGTATTGTTTCAGTATGGGAGGAATTGGTGTTTGATAAGTGGGTTTCATTGGTTGGTTTCATCTTTTCAATTACCCATTTTTCTGTACTCAATGACAGTGTTTACTCCATCATCTTATAGGACTCACAGTTGAGATATCCATTTTATTCTGATAGAACTCAATTAATCTTCACCAAACCTGCTGATTTCTTCCAACCACCATTCATATTGGTCAAAATCTATGTTGTGTTTGGGAATGTTCAAGGCTTTGATCCAAACATCATAGAGTTTAGCTATGACCATCCTTTATATATATTTATTTTTCCAGAAAAATAAAAAAAATATCTCTAAACCATATTTTTGAAACAGGGTTTAAGAGTAAGGTAGAATGCCAGTCTAATAGATAGTTCTACTTACTAGTTAACCACTACACAGGAATGAAAAGTATGGTGCTATGTTGCATATTTAATAAAACCTGGAATATCAAGAGATCAACCCACAGTCAAAACAAAGCAGAGGTAGCTAGGAGTTCCAGGGATAACAGAGCAGTAGCAACTCACATAGCTCTGAGAGTTCTGTATCTGTGAGTATGTGAGTACAAGGCCAAACAGCTGGGCTTCAATGGCACACACCTTTACTCCCCTGCTTGGAGTGGTGACCTACTCCTTTAATTCCATAATGGCAGAGACAGAGACCTTTCTTTATTTCTGAGAGTTCAAGGCTGACTACAAAATAAAGTAGCTCACATCTTTAATTTTAAACTGAATGGGATACAGCTGAGCAAGAAGGGTATTGAAGGCAGTCTTAGGAAGCTAGCAGCAATTAGAAATGACCCAGAGTGAAGCTGAGGAAGCTAGAAAATAGCTGGGTGAGATTTGACTGTGGTGTTTCCTCTCTCTGATATGTAAACCTTTCCCTGATATCTGGCTCTGAGTTTCTTTCATTATAACCAGAATTCATGTAACAGAAAAGTAACTTGAAGACTTCTTACTATGTATTGAATCATCCCATTGGAAGTATGAATAAATGTGATCATCAATGTACCAAGTGCAAGGGGAAAATCTTCATTCCATGAGTGGATAGTGGTTGTAGGAAGAAAGTCCTTCTCTCCTCCTTCTCTCATTTGCATGTTCCCATTCCTTATGCACACGAGATAGATGCCGCATGAAAAATGTTTAAGAATAACTTTTCTGACAGGAGCTAGGAATAGAGGCAGCACTGTGAGCATCCATCAATCCATGTGCTTTTTACACTCCTGTGGTATATGCTTTCTATCCTAACAAACTAGAAAAGCATTGAAGAGGAACTTTTGTGTATTAAAACAATTGACTCATTATCTCATAAAACTACCATAGATTTGTGCTAATAAATACTTATTTACTTATTATGCACCCTTAGGATCATATCCCCAAGTATTCAATGGCTTCATCTTTTGAAAAACAATTATAGGGACTGAGTGCTGTCTGCAGAATCCCAGCGCACTCTGGAGCAGGGGCAGGTAAACTCTGCCCCTGACCACATTCACAGCTCCTGCTGAGGGAAACCCCTCCACGACCTCGAACTGAGCTAACCAACTACAGGGGTCTCTGAAGGGCAGATTCAGACCCCGCCCAGAGGTGAGGTGAGGAGGGGGCAAGAGGCCTCAGTGCCTATATCCCAGCCTGGGAGGGAGAGTTGAGCTCCCATTGCTTCTGGTTCCGCTCCCTGGACCGAGTGCTGTCTACAGAATCCCAGCGCACTCTGGAGCAGGGGCAGGTAAACTCTGCCCCTGACCACATCCATAGCTCCTGCTGAGGGAATTTGCATGGCTCCCCACCACGACCTCGAACTGAGCGAAACAACAACTGCAGGGGTCTCTGGAAGACAGAATCAGACTCTGACCAGAAAGGTGACAGGAGGCACACAAACCCAAGTGCCACAATCGACCAGGACCCATCTAATCGTGAACCACTGAAACCATGGGCAAACATCAGTGCAAAAAATTACATAATACTACAAAGGACAACATGGTAACTCCAGAAGAGAGTGGCGATCCTACAAATACAAGACCTGAACTGAGCAATGAAGAGGAAACAGAAGGAAGCAACACCAAAAATTCCTTTTTGATGATCATCGAAGCTCTCAAGGAAGATATATAAAAAAAGCCTTAAAGAAATAGAAGAAAGTACAAACAAAAAATTGGAAGAGATGAACAAATCTATGAAAGAAACATGCCAGGAACTAAAAGCTGAAATAAAAGCTGAAATAGAAGCAATAAAAAAGGCACAAAATGAGGCAAAAATGGAAATAGAAAACCTGAAGAAAAAAGCTGGAACTACAGATACAAGCATAGCAAACAGAGTTCAAGAGATGGAAGATAGAATCTCTGAAGTGGAAGACTCAGTAGCTCAAATAGATATATCATCAGTCAAAGAAAATAGTAAAACTAAAAAAAGCCATAACTGAAAATGTTCAGGAAATCTGGGACACCATGAAAAGACCTATTTTGAGAATAATAGGGATATAAGAAGGAGAAGAATACCAGCTCAAAGGCACAGATAATGTTTTCAATAAAATCATAGAAGAAAACTATCCTAACCTGAAGAAGGAAATGCCTATAAAGATACAATAAGATTACAGAACACCAAATAGATATGATCCCAAAAAAAAGTCAGCGCGCCACATTATAATCAAGACACAAAACACACAGAACAAAGAAAAAATTTTAAGAGCTGCAAAAGAAAAGGGCCAACTCACATATAAAGGCAGACCCATCAGAATAACGCCTGACTATTCAATGGAAATGATGAAAGCTAGAAGGGCTTGGTCAGAAGTTATACAGACGCTAAAACAGCATGGATGCCAAACTAGAATACTGTACCCTGTAAAATTATCAATCACCATAGATGGAGTAAACAAGGTATTTCAGGACAAAGTCTGACTGAAAGAATATCTATCTACCAATCCAGCACTACAGAGAGTATTAGAGGGAAAACTACAACCTAAGGACCCCAGATACATCCACGAAATCACAAACAATCAATAAGTCCACAGAAGAATACTCTAGAGAAAGGTAATACAAACAAGTTACCACCAAAAATGGCAGGAAATATGAATCAATGGTCACTAATTTCCCTTAATATCAGTGGACTCAACTCTCCTATAAAACGTCACACCCTAACAAGATGGATACAACAACAGAAGCCATCCTTCTGTTCCCTACAAGAAACACACCTCAACTGCAAAGACAGACACAGGCTTAGAATAAAGGGTTGGGAAAAGATTTTCCAGTCAAATGGTCCTAAGAAACAAGCAGGGGTTGCAATCCTAATATCTAACAAAGTAGACTTTAAGCTAAAAGCAATAAAAAGGGACCAAGAAGGTCACTACTTATTCATCACAGGAAAAATTGGTCAAGAGGAGATTTCA
>PVIH01024004.1:0-23688 GCA_004025045.1 Sigmodon hispidus
GAAGACTGATCCAAGCATTGTTGGGCCAGTGTGACCATAGGACTGACGGCTCCCTGCCAAGGGAGGGGATGGGGAGTTGCAGAGAAGAAAAATGATCAGATGTGGTGGGAGGGGGAGGGGACCTTCAATAGGGATATACAGGGATGGAAAAAAAAATTCAGAGGGAAAGCTGAACACAAAGAAAATATATGTGTAGTAACCTTATTTGCATTTCCACCCTTGATAAGCCATGCTTATGATTATTATCCTATGTATAGTTATTGTTAACTTTTCGGCATTTTTTTTAAAAAAATTCTTTTTACTGTTTTTTTTTTTTTGATAAATACAAAATAAAGAAGGAAAAAAAAAAGTCATCTCACTTCATGTTTTGTTAATGGTGGAAGTAAAATGCACCATCCGACTCTAACAGGCAACTGCCAGCCACTTTGCTAAGAACAGCATTTGGTCATTTTGGGATTAGCTGAATTTGCATTCATTATCTGCAATTTCGAGTATGGTTCTGGGTCTATTAGTAATGTTGTCACTGAAATCTTTTCAAGTCTTTGTTTATTAACAGTTCATTTTAAGTGTCTTTATGTTCAATATTTAATGGTGTGGTACATAGCATTTGCTTATCCTCAGCTTATCAAGAGATAGCTTGGTTCTTTCTGTTTTGGATGCTCATCTAAAAAGCAAAGGTTTTCATGTGATATAAGTAGGGTTCACTGTAGTAAAAGTTTTTGGCCCATTCTAGCCCTGAGATCTTGACCAGCAATCTCAAATAATCACACAAAGTCTTATATTAATTACATGCTGTTTGGAATATGGCTCAGGCATACTACTTGCTAAAGCTTACTCTTAAACTAACCCATAACTAGCAAAGTGGCTTAGTACCTTTTCTCAGAGCATTTTATCTTCTTTCATCTGCATCTGTCTGGCATCCCTCTCTGCTCTTCTTCTTCCCAGAGTTTTCTTAGTCTGATAGTTCTGCCTATACTTTCTGTCTGCCTTCTGTCCAATCAGTATTTTATTAAACCAGTAGGAGGGACAAATATTTACAAAGTACAAGAGCATAATCAGTACATTTTCCTCTCCCACTTGGACAGATATTCAAGACCATGAAAGGGTGGTGGATTCATATTGTAAAGGAACCTGAACTTTATATAAGACTGTAGAGCAGTGTCTCCTCAGGGATCTTAAAGCTTTACAGTCACACCAGCACTGAGTCTGAGGCTGTTTGCTCTACATGTTGTGAGCATGCCTCATTGGAAGTATATTTTATGTTACCCCATATGACAGAGATACATCCTGGGGAAGCTTTGGACAGCATTTCCCTAGCAGCTGGTGACATGGTACACAGCTTCTTTCTCTTTTGGTAGAACTAAAAAGTCTACTATTTCTTTCCATTTCTCCAAACTTTTGCTTTTCTTGGTGCCTCATATGCTAAGGAAATGCTCTATCACTGAGCTATACTATCAGTCCTTTTAAAAATCCATTCTCTTTCTCATGCTTTCTTTGAAACAGGGATTCATGTAGTCCCTGCTGGACTTCAACTCACCCCGACTCATTGAAGTGCTTGATCTTTTTGCTTTTTCCCCCAAAGTGTTAGGCTTATAGGCCTTTACCAACACACCCAGTATTTTATCTATTTTTTATAATTGAGTTCTTTGTTTTGAATGTCAAAAATGTAAATATTTTAGATACACATTTTCTAACTACTATGTGCTTTATGAATACTTTCTTCCAATAAATGTTTTGAATATTTTATTCATTAGTAATGTCTTTCAAAGAGCAATAAATTTTTATTTTTGAAGAAATATCATTTTATATGCATATAGTTTTATAATCATATCTAAGAATGTTTCACCTAAATATATAGTTTCTGCTAAAATTTAATAGATTTTCATTTTATTTGCTCATCTGGGCTTCACTTTAAAGCTAATTTTTATATAAAGTATCAATTTTAGGTTAAGGCTTGACATTTTCCTTGCAATTAATTTTCAGAAAATTGATTATGGTGTGAGAACATGAGCATATTTGTTTTTTATCCATATTTATTTTCTTAGCTTATGAAATGTGTAGATGTGTGCTTCTCAAATGTAGAGAGATTTAAAATGTTATATCTTTAAGTTTTCTTTCTTTTTTTAACAGCACAATATTCACTCGTTTTTCAACCATAAGTGGGTGAGGGCATGCTTGCCAAACAGTCTGTGGTATTGTCTTCTAAATCCATGAGATTCTGTTTGCTTGTTTTTCTATTAACTTTTCTCTGGTATTTATGTTGGCATGTTTCTGTAGAGCATCTTCACTTACTCTTCCACCAATGACTCAATTGTTAGGATCTTTTATTTCACTATATTTTGGGGCTAACATTTTTTTTTTATTCCTTCTTACATCTTCTTCCTCTGGCTTCTTCTTTCTCTCTTGTTTTTTTTTCTACCTTTATATCCTGCCCCACCATACCACATGATATCCTGAAATGTCTTCAGAAGCATTAACTGTATTAGCTGTGTCCTGCCATGATAAAGCTTCTAGATTTTCCTGAATACCTTCCCAAGGTTGTCATTGAGAGATATTCCTCCTGTCAGTGGGAATGCTAGATTTCTATTTCTTTAATCAGAATTGATTGTGAGCAGATGAAGCATGGCCCTCTACAAATAAGAATATTTGAATACTGTGTTATGTATTCTTATTTTTAAATGAACTTTCTGGGGTCCACAAAATCCTGTGGTGCATTCTGAAAGTCTTGTGTGAGAGTTGGGAAAGGAATATATGATTTTGTCTTCACATCTTCCCTTTATGTTACCTCTTCTGGAGCTAAGCACCTTCGTTTCAATTCCATAATTTTACAGAGTCACACTTCTAAAGCAGTCTGTCAGTAATGACTGATTGGCCACTGTGGAGAGCATAACTATGCACAGAGGGCAAATGAGAATGAAAACAGTGAAACACTAACAAAATATAACCTAAAATAATCCCAAGAGACATGGCATGTTTTACCTTGAAATTCTCATGCTTCTTCTTTTTCATCTTTCATGTTCTCCTTCTAACTACCTCCTATGTTCCCTCTGAGCCATTTGAGATGGTGGATACTTTCTGATAGGGGTTTTGTTCATTGAAACTTGGAAAAATCTGGTATAGTCCTGTCTAACATTTATTTCAAAGTCAGTAATAAAAGTCTTACATAATGTGAGCATTCTTATCTCTAATAATGACACCATTGGGATTTACAAAGATCGAGAGCCAATTCAGTTATATAGTTAACCTGGGAATGGATTAATGCCTCTTAATAGAGAGACAGATTAGCTGGGGAGAATATTTTTTTGATCTTCTGTAAAGCACCTTTTTGTCTAGACCTATCATCTCTTTCTATTTCTTTCTTTTAACTGAGAGAGTTAGAAAATAATAATTTGATTTTAGAGTATAAAGGTACAGTTATCCTTCAGAACTCGCCAATTTTGTTTAATGTTCTCATAGCTGAAGTAAAAACTAGCTGTGTATGCCACCTCCACCCTTGAGCTGCTGGAGCGGACAGGCCTACAGAGTATTGGAAAGGAACTGACCTTCACAGTCAACTTATATTTACTTCAATACCATAGTTCACTTGGCAAACAAAGTGCTCTATACCATAGCAACATTGCATTTGCCAGATAGTTACATAAGCAAAGAACTACAGTAGGCCTGGTATAGAATGCATAGAATATTTTTGTTCTCACAGGAAACTGCTGAAGAGCTATGATCAGTAACTTCCTTTCTTGTATTTTTTACTTATAATTGAACATATTTCTATTTCAGATCTTAAGATTTCTATTTCTGTGGTATGAGTGGAAAGTAGATATTTTGTCAATCTGCTTAGAAAAAAGTATATTTGGAAGATCAAGGACCCCAGAGTTAAAATGATATGACTTTAAGTTATGTTTAATAACTAAATTGTTAAATCTATGACATGCCAATTTACTGTACTTTTCTAAGCCCTGAGTTTATAATCAATTTAATAAACATCAAGCATTAAACTACTATGAGAGTTTAAATAAAATAAATATATAAAAACAGTAGCAAGAACTATCAAAATTATTTCCCATTTGGAATCAGATTGAGCACTGATAAAATCAGAGAAAGCTCCAAGGTGTTTGATTTCTGGACATGATGTATGAACATCTGTGTTGCAGTAGATACATCACATTCATCCTTTAATTGCACCAAATGCTTTTGGATACGTATATGGGCTTCAAATCAGCAAATGTTTGATCTTCCTGATGACAATACATCTATTATTTATCCCTTTGACAGTCTTTCTTTCTTGTTTTTTTTTAAACAACTTTATTTATTTGCCTTGGTGTTTGCCTGGAACTGGAACTACAAAGAGTTGTGAGCTGTGGGTGCTGGGAATTGAACCCTGGTCCTCTGGAAGAGCAGTCAGTGCTCTTAACCGCTGAGCCATCTCTTCAGCCCCTGACAGTCTCTCATAGTGTACATGTCAGTAAGGAGAACTACCCCTGATTAGAGTGATTCATATATGTATTGAATGAAGTCAAAGAGAAAGTGGGTTCTAGAGTATCTTTTGACCAAATTCTGTAATTAAGGATTAAATATTGGTCCTAATAATTCTATTCTAATTTATCCAACAGAATTTTAAGTAATTTATAACCTTTACAAAAAATCTCTTTTAATGACAGGTAACTGTTGTATATCAAATTTAACACAGGTTTTCATTCCTGTACAGAAAATAATCAGATGCTCCCATATATGCACATTCTGGTCTGCGGAGTCAGTAAATTAGTTTCTGGGACAGAAAATTCTTTGTAGAAATGGAGGTGAAGAATATTAATACGAGATTTCCTGGGCATCTGGGTGAGTGAAGGATTCCTATGTGTGTGTGAGAGACATGGGGGAGAGAACAATGGGAAGGCATAGAGGTATTTGAAGAGGGCTTGTGGCTTTTTATGAAGATAGAAGACATGAAGTAAGCCTTGTAAGTGGCTTCAGGAGCACAGTTAGGAATTCATTCTCTCCTTGGGTTTCCCTTCACCCTTGGAAGTCTGGTATCTAGAATTTAAAGCAAATCAACTGTGATGACATGTTTCAGTAGCTACAACAACAAAATGGTGCCTGTGTTGAGAAAAGCACCATTCTACCATGATCTGACATTGTAGGTAGAGTACGCCCCAGCCTTTGCTGGTGCTGAATGCTGACAGGGAAGCTTGTCATCCACCAGTTCTTCATCAGGTGCTTGTTCACAATAAATTAGTATAACATAACAGTTATCACTTCTAAAATCAAAGAAACCTAAGACTCAAGGAAAATCAAGGATCCCTCCTATATCAAGAATACAGGAGAAGGCATTCTTACTCCTTTCCTGGCTCTTCTTGGTCCTCTGCATTTGGACATTTGAGCAGAGAGACTCTTGAAAATATTTTCTGGAGCTGTGTTTCTGAATCTGTGGGTAATGACCTTTTCTCAAATTTATTGAGCAGTTATATTGCCACACTGATGACAAAGACAATTTTAACCTTAGAAAATAAAATGAGAGGAATGATCCTAAGATCATATTTTTTTTTATCAGATTGTGTCATTTGCAGGGGGAAGACTTGATAAATTTGAAAAGGGATGTTATGACACCTAACTGAGAAAAGTAATAGAAATGTTAATGTTATACTCCTTAGATGTTTCTTTCACAGTTATTATAATATAAGGAATCATTAGCATTACTTTAATCTCACATTTTCACAGAATTTCTAAGAGCCTGAGCTCACAAATGGTAAATGGCCATAATAAAGGTAGCAGTATTTGTAAATTCTAATTATCTACTTTCAAACATTAATTCTTCTTTGGAATTAATGAAATACTGGAATACTCAGTTAAAGAGAATATTAAGTTCATTTAATGAGCATTGTCTGTGCATTCACTGGTTCCCCTGGTGAACACAGGTGATTTTACTGGATAGTTACATATCTCAGACAGACATGGGTAGTTGCCTCTGAGGAATCTTAGTGAGACCTGGGCTGAGAAAGTTCACCTCACTGCAGTTCTGTTCTGTGTCAGCCTCAACCTTCAGAGTATTATATAGTACATGACAAGCATCATTGCTTGGAGCATTAACTGTGCATTTGAGCAGAATTTGTATCTTTTCCTGTTGGGTTTTGGATCAGTTTGCTAAAGATGTTAACTAGCTGGCAATTTTCTCAAACTTGTAGGTTCTTCCTATTCCCTCCCATCTCTCTCAAATGCTACAGCCAGGATGGAGATAAGGACACAGAAAACAAACTATTCAGCATTCAGACTGATTTTTTGTGAGAGAATGCTTTCATTAATGTGAGCATTAGCCAAAAGACTGGAGAAGCAGATAACTTTAAACTGAATAATTCTGCTAATAAAACATGTTTAGCATAATTGTGTCAGAAATCAGTAGGTTTAATAGAAAATCATTGTATTTCAAGTGACACACACTGAAAAATGTCTTCTTGAAAACCAGTTAGATATCCATGGGGAGGAAATGGTTGGAGATGGGTGTTGATTGTGGACATTAGACAGATTAAATTGAAATCCTGAGTGTTCCCTAGTACCCATGTTCACTTGCATATTTTCATATGGGAAATGGAGATTGTACCATGTGTCATTAAAGAGTGTGGAGTAGTGCCTAGTGGTCAATTCTGAAAGTTTAATGAAACTTTGTCTTCTAGTATATGTTCAAAAGAGAGACAAAATTGATAGCACATACTTTTGGTTAGTGTTCCACACTGTTCTAGATTTAACAGTGTCCATCCCCATTCAAGTGGAAGTCTGCTTCTTTCGCATGTGATTATCAGAGAAGTAATGCTCTCTCAGAATAAAAGAATACATGACAGATATACACACATGAAATTCTTGATATGACCCCTTATTTTATGTTTTTCCTCATTCTTATTTATTTATTTTGTGCATTGTTGTCTTTTATTCTGTTCTAACATATGAAAATGCAAGTATTCTTTTTTCCTAAGCAAAATGAGGGTGCAATAGAAAAAATCCAAATAGATATTTTTAAAAAGCATGCGGCAATTCCCAGGTTTGGCAATGAACTTGTGGGTGTGCTAAAGAGCAACAGCACAGGTCAAGCAAGCCTATAGGGTTGAGGTTCAAGAGGTGAAATGTGTGTGCTTCTTCATGGACTCTCATAGGTTCCTAGGAGGATATGGAGTCTGACATTCCTGTGAGTGTTGCAGGAGGCTCAACAAGTCATGTGTATCATAGTTGTGAGGCATCTGTTGAGGTATGGGAATGTTCAGCACCATGAGTTAGGATTCAAGTATACTCAGCTCCAGGTGTCCAGGTGAAAAAACCAAAGAGATACCTGCACATATAAAAGTATTTTGAAGTTCAAAAATTATTTTCATAACTATTATCTCATTTATTCTCCTAATTTTGCTAAGAAATTTTTATTTTATATGGAAAAAAGACAATTGATTGGAAATCCACATGCTTTGCTCAAGATAGCATATTTTCCAGGGGCTCAAGCCTTCAAAGAAAAGTCATGCTCTATTAAAAGCCCTAACAAAACTGAGCATGAAGCTTACAATTATACAATGACAAATTTCAATTACTGAGAAGGTGCTGGTGGTGTTTGTGGTAGACTGTTCAATAAATAAACATAACAACATATAGATTATATAGGTTACCTGCCTTCTAAAGAGTAATTTATTCAGAAAACATTAAATGAGGACAAATTATTTTAGGCACTGGATATATGTCTAGAGACAAATAGACACTAACATGGTTCAGAATATAAACACATAAGAACAGAAAATATGCAATGGTAGTGATGTGGCAAGGAACATGATAGCTAGAATTTGAATTCACTCATTTTTTTAGTTGTTGTTTTTGGATTCTAAATATCCCTTTACTTTGTTTTATGGGATAAAAATATCAAAACAAGGCAACTGTATCTAGTATTGAAAAGATAAAAATGGAAGAATGAAGAAAGATGATACTTACTTTTGCTTTCTGTCTGTACATTCCAACGGCTAGCATATCATCACACAATGTTCATAGTACTTGTGTTTGTAGATATTATTTCACAGTTTGTCTGAATACATAGTCAAGGCTCAAGAAAATTAGGAATACAAATCAAATTCATACTTACCAGAAGTAAATGGAATATGAGTTAAGTCTGGAGTCCATTTCATCACTTGGTTGAATCAGCTATTCCTACTGAATGGTGTTAATGCAGAAAAGTAAAGTAATTGAAAGTTGAAGGTGATATGTTAAACAAGATGAGAAATCATTCTAAAAAGGATGGCAAAGTTTTAGTAACTCTTCAGGAAGATGTACATGATAGTTTTCCTGTGACTGAAGGTGATTCTGATGAAGGGAGAAATAGTAGCAATTGAGAAAGACAGAGGGGAAATGCTGAGTGAGTATTACAAAGCTACATGGGGCTGAAGTTGCCTGGAATGCACTTACTTCAGGAGATGCTGTCATCTGCCCTTTAAGTTTACAGTTTCCTAACTGATGTTTTTGGGCCAGGAGTCAGAAATGTCAAGCAATTTGACAAAATGAGAGCCTTCAAGTCTCTGGAATCAGATTGAATTTTCTCAAAGGTTATATTAGAAACAGTAGTATGTGGTTATAGCAAATGTCACAGCAAGCTTGTCAAATTTGACCAAAGTTCCTGAAAACTGGTAACTTGCCAGCAGTTAGCTACTTAGGAGAAGATGGGGAGAACTGAATGATGCTTCTCTCCTTAGGTCCTTTCTTAACCTAGGACCTGACTCTTCCCCCATCTTCAACTTCATGCATAAAGCTGAGACTTTGTAGCTTAACCTTCTACAGTTTCATTCCTATTATATATGGTGTAATTTCATTACGTTGCCAATCAAGAGACCATGATTCAAAATCAGTCAAGGCAATCCTTGATTGTTATTATATGAAGTGAACTCCTTCTCTTAGCATCTAGATTTCTGTAGGTGGTTGATGACCTTGCTCATGCTTTCTTTTGTGAAGCTCTTGAAGGCATTAGACTCACATTATTAGATGTACAAATAAATGTTCTACATACTGTGTTTCAATATACTGTCCACTGGAATACTTGGCTTCCAGGATCCACCTTCTGTTAAAAAAAAAAAACAAACAAACAAACAAACAAAAAACAACAACAACAAAAAAAAACCTAACTTTTTTTTTCTTTCTCAGAGAATTGAAATTATTCTTCTTCCTTTGAAAGACATGATGCCTCTACCACCGAATCATAGCCACTATCAGAATTTCCTTCATTAATTTCCATAATAGTTTTTCCTCTGTTTTTGTAGGCGATGGAGGTTTCTTGAACCCATAAACACTGTAAATCTTCCCTTTTCTTCGCTCATCACCACTGAACATGTGATCCAACATGTTTTCTCACCACAGATTCACCAAGAGTATTGCACTTCAGGATTTACCAGGATGCTTCTTAAGTGTCTCTCCGTTCCTCTAGTGAGAAAGAGATTCTTCTGGAGCATTTATATAGTTAAAGCACTTTAAATTCTGAGTCTGGAGGTTTTTCGCCACTGTAATCTGTCATAGTTAACTTCACTTGTAAACTTGACACAAATCTACAGTCACCTGGAGGAGAGAACCTGAGCTGAAGAATGGTCCCAATCAAATTGTCATTTGAGCATTTTCATGAGGCATTATCTTCGTTAATGTTTGATATGGTAGATCCCAGGCCACCGTGGGTGGTGCTATTACCCTACCCTCTTGCCCAACCCTGGGCAAGTGGAACTGGTTTATTAAAGAAAACTATGTGAACAAGCCAGGTGTCGGACTAAGGCAGTGTTTCCTGCATGGTCCCTGCTCCAGTGCCTTCCTCTAGATTCTTGCTGTGACTTCCCTGGGTGATGGAGTATGAGCTGTAAAATTTAATAAACTCTTTCCTTGCCAATTTGCTTTTGGTGAACATTTCTGTCAGAGAAAAGAAAGAGCAAAGAAGACACATTCTTGTTGGTTATTAAGATAATCGTTGTAAACCTTAGTTTCTCTACTCTGCGGAGAGTATTAGTAATGACTTGCTTTGAAATATTTCTGAGTCATTGGTCATACATGTAGTCAGGAGGCCTGAGACAGAAAGATGATGAGTTTGAGAACAAAACAATCTGGGCCCACCACACACACACACACACATACACACACACACACACACACACACACACACACACACACCACTTGTTACTCTCTTAGATTGCTTCATCAATCTTCTTCCTCATTGGAGCTTCCATCTAAGTAGATATTTTCTATGAATTACTTTCTCTACTCTTCTTATCAATGTCTTTTATCACAATGACTCAATGACACTTGTTACTAGTGTTTATATTTCTGTGAATGTAACTCTGAAATACAGAATCATCAATTTACTGTATCCAACTTTCCATTTAATCTTCCCACTAATGACAAACACTGATATATCTAAGAACTCTAAACTTCACAAGAATTAAACTTTACATTAACAATTAGAGTCCATAATACTCTTTGATCTTCCAAATATAAACAATGAACCATTGTGCTTGCCTCACAGACTCACCCACCATCAGCTTTTCTAGGATCTCTCACACAGACTCAAATTTTTATCCTATCATTTTCTGTGTCCGTGACTTACCATTTTTGTTGTAAGAATGTTTAAGATAGCTTGCCTGCCATCTACCTCTACATCCCCTTCATATTTTTACTTGCATTATCTTTTATGTTACAGTTGTCATAAATTGTTCCTCTATGTGATAAGTAGGAAATCCTCCCCTAGGCTCTAAATAAAAGCCAGACTCCAATATTGCATTCCTTTGTGTAAACTGAACTTTCCAGATTTTAATTTTAAAATGTTCTGTCTGTCACTAGCCTAGAACTGTAATCACAAAAAATACCAGATCCCTTGTCCTGAGATTTCTTGATTTACTCAGAGCATCGTCCCTAATATTGGGTCTCTCTTGTCAGAGAGACCTGTCTTCTGCTTCATTATATCTCTTTTATCAGAAATATATCACATCTTGACTAAACTCACTGTTTCTAACAGATTTTGCAGAAAGAAACAGGCATGTATATTTGTCTGCCTGATTCCCCTGATCAGTGTGCCCTGTGGGACTATACTCTCATATGCTGTAAAAATTTGTCACTCCTATTGGTTTAATAAACACTGATTGGTCAAGTGGTGAGACAGGAAATAGAGGTAGGGAAAATAGAGTAGGAGAATTATGGAAAATGCAACAGCAGAACCACAGATGACATCAGGACACAGGAAATGAATTGAGAACATTGCAATGAGTAAAAGTTACTAAGATATGTGGCTAAATATTAATAGAAATATAGGTTAACTTAAAGTATAAGAGTTAATAAGTAATAAGCCTGAGCCATAGACCAAACAGCTTGTAATTAATATAAGCCTTTGTGTGATTATTTGGGACTGTGAATCTTGATCTTAGAGCTAGGCTGGGCCAGAAACTTCTGGTTATAAATGCATATGAGACTGTATTTCATGCCTGAAAATTCTAGGACCATATATCTTTTTGAAATTTCATCCTTACTTGGTACTATGAATATGTGAAGATTTTAGTTTTGTTTTTTTTGTTGAATTATTGATGATTTAGAAAATATAAAACCTGAAATGTCACATGAAGGTGTGACTATAAAATTCATCAGTTAAAGAAGTGATGGTTGAAATGAACAGAGGTTGATGTGCAATGGGTTATGCCTCCTGTATTGAATAGTCTCTGAATGTGTAGAAAAGTAGTTCTTAGATTTTTGGCATATTTAAGAACCCCCAAAATTGTGTAGGAACTCAAGCATTTCTTATTTAATAAATCTCAGATGAACCTCAAAATTTTTCAGTTCTGCAATCTCAACTAGTGGTAGATATTGTTGGTTCAGGGCCCACAAACTGATTCCTATTCTTCGAGAAAACTTGTCCAGAATTGACTCTCCACTCTGGCTTCAGCCAGACTCAGTTTGTTGTAAGAATTTTATTTTCTGATTTATTACAATCTCCAAGGAGTAATGTTCTATAAGCAATACACTTTAGTAAATAAAATAAAATCTAGAAATGTTTATAACTGATAGCATTTATGTAAATGCTGGTATGAAGATGTGATAAAAAGAATCATCTTCAGCTCTTGGGTTGTGAGTTGATTCTTCAGGAAACATGGATTTATCACATTGGCAAAAAGCCATGCTGGCCTAGAATTGAAATATGGTGGTTTTGACTTAATGGAGGTGTTTTACTGATACAACAGGACTTTCCAACTAATTTGAAATAGAGTTCATTTGGATTTTAACAACTGTTTAAGTATAAACTATATAATGTGATACATACTTGGCAGATTGTGATATCTGGTCTATAATTTTAGCAGCATCTCAGAAACAATTCTCAGAAATACTTTAGGTGATGCTGGAAATAGGTATATTTGATAATAATTTACCCAGAAAGGCTTTGGACATGTTATAATTTGACCATGAGGAGAACATGTTCTTAACTTTTGATCAGTCAGAATTTTTGATAATTGTTATCTTCAATATTTGAGGTTTGTGAAGGTGAGAGCAAAGTATGAAGGAACCATTGCATATCGCTGACCTCACTCCTGACTCAAGTGCACATGTGTTTTCTTCACCTGGAACTCTGGAGAAATGATGAGAAAGAAGCAGAAACCATCTTTTTTTCATTTCTTATAGGATAATGGAATTTAGCAGGGCCTTCCATATTTAGGGTCTCATGAAAAATATACAAGGGGCTGTAAAGATTGCTCATTTGTTAAGAACACTGGTTACTCTTCCAGAGGATCTGAGTTCAATTCCTAGCACACACATGTTGGTTCAGAATCATCTGTAACTACAACCCAGGGGATCTGATATCTTTTTCTAATCAACATACATATTTCATGTTCATGGTGCACATATATGCATGCAGGCAAAAATCCATAGTGATACAAATAATAAATAAAATTTTAATTTTTAAAAACATATGGTAGAAGACAATTAAATGTTGACATCACAGCCTCAGGTTCATGCTGATATGTGTTCTAGTGTCAAGTATGGGAAGTTCAAGAATCAGAGAGATTTTTCTGATTGGTTGATTATTTGTATTTTTTTAAATGATTTCTTTATAAGCTTTGAGAATACTTTGCGCCTTCTGGATATTGGCTTGTCCCTTTTTCAGATAAATCCTTCAAAATATTTGTTATATTTGACATGAACTTCTTGTGGATGGCCTGTAGTTAAATCATGTTTCTTTAAATCTTTTCAAATCTCTTCTAC
The DNA here is from genome assembly GCA_004025045.1 of Sigmodon hispidus. Lineage (NCBI taxonomy): Eukaryota > Metazoa > Chordata > Mammalia > Rodentia > Cricetidae > Sigmodon > Sigmodon hispidus. The sequence goes on from PVIH01024004.1 coordinate 13,222, forward strand.
TTGGTACCTATAGGCCATCTATAATGGGATATGGAGAAATACTTAGTTTGCTATTCTGTGTTACTTTTTGATTATACTACTTTTTTGTCTTTTATTGCTCCTATGTACTACTGTGACATGTTTTAGAATTCCTTGATTCATGTATAGTGTTTTCTCATGTGTTTTTGTATATATAGCTGTGCATTCATGTGTCTACATCCCACATTTACCACAAATTCACTTGTCTGATATTTTTTCAGTTCAGCTGAAGTATAAAAACTTTATTCAATTTTTGTCTTTCTATCCTCCTACATATATACTGAAATTATCTAAAAATTCTATCTACATACCGTCCCTGTCATATCAGTTATTGTTGTGGATTATTTGACTAACTATGTAAAGATATATTATATTTGTTTAATTATTAAAAAAAGATGGAAAAAAAGAAAAAGTTCTAGATCAGCAATGATACAACTGGAATTTCCTCTTACTTAGCTGTTTTATAAATGCAAGTTAAAAGTTACGTTGTGATATGTATTCCCAATCAAGAAGAACAATCTTCTCTACTCAAATTCAAGGTTAATCTTATCTAGGAAGTCTTCTCACACATGCCTAGTAAGGCTAGATCAAATGGTTAGACTCTTGGTAGCCCAGTCAAGTTAGCTTACACAATTTGACAACATAAAGATCAGCAGGAGACTAAATAGGGAGATTAGGAATTTAGGCTTCAACCAGTTTGTGGAGACTAATCATCCCATTAAGACAAGATCATTGCTGCTCAATCAATTACAAAGAGACCTAGCATATGTAGAATCAAAGCTTAACATTCTATAGTTGATGAAGTGATTAGTAGCTCTCTGTTCTTAGTAGCCAAGTCTATCCTGGGCCAATCCAATTCATGGGTTGTTGTAGATAATCTTATACCTCTAATAAGAAGAAAAAAGATTTTCAATATTTTCCAAATTCACTAAATCTCATTGATTGAAAGTTTGGTCTGACCCCTACCCTGACACTGAAAGATTAGCTCTTTTGAAATATTAGCCAAAAGCATAATGGGATTCATTATAACTTTTCAAACATGTTCATTTTGTACTTTGCTGAGATTTGCTCTAGTACTCTCTTAACCTCTCTTTCACACTTATTCTTCCCTTTTTTCTTTGCAATAGTTGGATTTAGTATTTCTTATAGAAGTCAGTTACTGTCAATGGCTTAGTACAGTTATGATAAACAGTAGACAATGGAATCAAGACTGGACTCAAGACAAAAACATCAAAAGAAGAACTCAAGTAAAGCAGGACATGAAACCAAGAGCTAATACGAAGTCCATGGAGGAGTGCTGCTTACTGACTTGCTACCCATGGCTTGATCATCCTAGTTTCTTATAAAAATCAGGACCATCATCCCAGGACTGGGCCCTGGTTTATCAAACACTAATTAACAAAATGTTCTACAGGCTTGCCTATTAGGACATTTTCTTAATTGAGGATTTCTCCTCTCAAATAATTTAGCTTGTGTGAAGTTGACATAAAACTGTTCAGTACAACTTGTAGGAAATGAAGATCAGAGGAGAAAAAAAAGACTGAAGAATCAAAGAAAAGGATTTCTTAAGAAACAGAGGGAAAGTGAATTTTAATCTTGACTTGAAATTTCTTATGTAAGTTGTAACCAAGGAAAAATAGAGTAGAAAGGGCATAGATCGTGATTCTGAAATAACAATTATCAATGTTCCATTTAAAAATAAAAATAAACTATGATTTAGTAAAAGATGAAAATTTAATATTAACTAAGAGACATGTAATGGTACATAGCATCTGTACTCACGTTGCCCTTATTATCATCAAGATTGTCCTACTAGAAATTCTGCAGCTTACAATAGAGACACACCTGACAAATATATGGGTGCATTAGCTGCACAAATGTTATGGGAGTAGCCAATAAATTTTGATTGCATTTAAAGAACACTCCATGAGATGGAACCCATACATGACATTGCTAAGGTGGCCAATAGTCTAAGATAAGTCAAAGACCTAGAGAAAAACAAATAATAATTACTATTATTCTATTAAAGGAACATAGCAGTAAAATGAACACTAATAGAACATTTCTGTACCAATAGATTAGATCATATCTTAACCCTCAACAAAGAAGCTTCTTTTAGTGGACAGTAATTAACAAAGAGATCCACAAAAGGACAATATACAAAGTAATATTTTGTAGCATTCATCCCCAAATGGGATGTATTCTTCAAAGAACTTTCCTGAGGCTCAGGTGTCTATGTGAAAGAGCTGGCAGGAAGTTTATGAAAGCCACAAGTGGTGGATGATACCAAGAAAACATTGTCTTCCAAACACAACAGAACCTATTTACCCATAAATTCAGAGAGACTGGGATAGAATTCACAAAACTTTGTAGAGGTTTAAACCCTTCAAAGAATGCAAGAAGACACAAAATCTAACCCCTAGCCAAGAAGCTATTTGAAACTGATACCTACCGCAAAAGTGAAGATTAGTAGTATCCAATGCAGTATCACCAGGCATATCAACCTCATTCTAGGGCATACTCCTTGATTAAAAATAATTGGCCAACACAAAATGTACTTCATACTTTTTGTATTGTTTTGGTTTTCTGTAGTCTTTTCCTTTTGTTTGGGTATTTATTTTATTTTGTTTTTCCTTTCTTTTTTAAAAAAAGTTTTGAAATAGGAAAAAGAACATGAAAGTAGGTGGATAGGAAGACAGGAAAAATTGTGAGGAGAAGAAGAAAGAATGTGATCAAAATATATAAAAAATTTGATAAAAATGGAAAGTCTATGATTTATTTGCTAAAGACTTTAATGGGGAAAGTAGACAATGTTTAAGAACAAATTCACAATTTAATTAGAAAGATACAAAATAATTCTAAGAAATAAACTGATTTTTTGGAGTTTAAAGTGATGAGTGAAATAAAGAAAGCCTGTAAGGAAAAATTTTCTGAGCTTGAAGATATAGACATGGAAACCTGTAAAATTATAAAAGTACTCAAAGTAATGCATTTAAAAGTTCAGAAGTTCCAAGAACTATGTGAAAGCTGCAAATGATGTAAGAAATTTATAATCATAATATCTAGAAAAGCTGGGAGAGAATAGACACAGCTTCAAAAACAATGATGAGAAGTTTTCCCCAAATCTAAGGTAGAAACTGAGCTAGGAAGACACAGTTCAGTAATCTCTGAGAACACTTAAGACAGAAAATCAATCTGACCCCAGCTCAGGTAATTGTGTTGTTTTTCCTTTCATTTTAGTCTTGCCTCAAAGTTTTGTAGGAGAGCAAATGTGCTGTCCTGGGGGAAAAAATTCCAGTAGGCAAGGCGCTATGTTTGGCCATAAGATTCTAGGAAAAGGAAGGTAGAGCAGATTTTAGTGTTTTGTTGATCTCTGAACTTGAATGTCCTAGTCTTGAGTGTTTCACTTAAATCCTTCCTCTATGGGATGGGATTCCGGAGACCTGGAGTTGAATGTTTGCCTCTCTGGTCAGCTGAAATTTTGTGAAACCTCAGGAGCTGATCTCTGATTTGGCTCTCATGAGTCTGATCTCACAAGGAACAGCACGATCTGCTGTACTTTACATGGTTCCCCACTCTCTCCTTGCTTGTAGCCCATGTGAGTTTTCTGCAGTATTTAGTGTGAGAAGCAGGTAGGCCAAGAGGTACATTTTATAAATGTGGATTTTTTTTCCTTCAAGTTACTCCAGAGTGATTTCTCAAAATTCTCCACAGATGAGCAGACCTGATCTTACCCAGCCCAGGTTTCTGCCATGCAAGCTGTGGTTATTTGTACCTCCATTCCCCTTTCTCCGTTTGGGAGGATGACAGTTTTCTCTGTGATTTGGCTTCTCTTCCATGTATAAGCAGAGCTATCACACACTCAATCTGCTCAGCTTTCAAACCTCTTGAAAGCAACAGTTACCTCCAAAGCTCTGCCATGCTGGGCCCACAGATGCTCTTTTGTAGTGAACAGCACTCCATAAATTGCATTGTTATGGTGTTTTAGGTAATGTTTATAAAATAAAACCTTTAAGATTAGAGTGATGTTGCATTTTTTTTTCCCCTTGGAGGATTTGCTTTTCTCTTACTGAGTGCTTGGAAAAAATCACTAACTAGTGTCCTTGAGGATCATTTCAATAAAAGAGCTTATTAGAAGTTGCCTTTCTAGAAAAGGCCTGCTTTTGTGGGTCCAGCATTACGGGTGGAGGACTCACTGCATTGCATGGGAATCATGAATGCCTTCAAGTTTCTCCCCTCGCTGCTCAGGGTTGTGATCTCATCATTTAGTTCTTCATTTTCTCAGGAACCTCCATGACCTGTGGAACAGCAAATCCAAATGCTGCTTTTAGAGTCTTGCAATTTTTTCCCTGAATCTTTTTAGTACTTTTTACGACTTCAATAATTTGTTTTTTCAATTCTCAGGAACAGCCCCAAGGTCCCCCACATGATAGGCAAGTACTACACATTGGGCTGTTTCCCTAGCCTAGTAAAATTTCTAAGACATATGTTTTGCAGGCCATCAAAACAGCTGATACAAATCATCTGGTCTACCATCACCTAAAGTGCACATTTAAATTATATGTGCACTTGCCCAACTGACTCCCTGACTTCAAGTTGTGTTAAACAGTCATCGAATTTTATTCTTAAATGTTTTCAGTGTCTACCAAAATTTGTAGATTTTATGGACACTTCACAAATGTGCATAGGGAGTATGAGGGACAAAAGAAACAAAAGGAGACAAAAATCATCTTTTTTCCCTCCCCTAAGGCACACAGGCAATAATACTCATGTTGATACAAGATATGATTCATTGCTTTGGGTCATACTTGTCTACGTATCTCTGAAAAAGGATCCTCCCTTTTTTATACATTTCTTTCAGCCCCAGACTGTCTATCCATCCTCAGGAACCTCTCTGGTCTTCATAGCACACTCTCTTGTTAATTAGGTGCATGAACTTTGCTATTTATTTCAGATCTATAATTACTCACTTAAAAGAAAAACAGAAGTCTAAACTTGAAACCATCTTTCATTTTCACATAATTATATTCCTGGATCATGTTAATAATATTTTCACAAGGCTCTAAGAAGAAAATGAGGCATGTCAAAAATCATTCTCAACACAATCTCATTTTGTGTTACTGGTGTGAAAATTAAGCAGATGTCTCTTAATAGATTGTATTTCACAGGTGAAAGGAAAGTCTGCCCATGTTTTCCATTAAAAGTTAGTAATTGTCCTGTTATTTTTGTTTAGTGGTCCTTACACCTCTATGGTATAATAAACCTTTTGATTCACATCTTCATTTTACAGTGTCATTCCCCTACTTCAAAGCTCAGAAGGATTTGTTATCCCCAATGTCAAAGAAAAGTTTTCTGGATAAGTGGCAGAAGTTAAAAGTCTATCGTTTAGGCTGCTACAAATAAGGTCTGCAGTCATGTTTTAATCAATATGGAGGCTACAGGTTACATAGTTATGTTTGCAACATTTCTGACTTAATGAGGGCGTTAAAATGCCCCTGCTCTGTTAAAATCGTAATTCAAAAAACACCCCAAGGTCTTTAAAGATTCTAAGACAGGGAGCTCATAAACTTTTCATTTTCTGGAATCAAAAGGAGCCTCCAGCATACTTTGACTGATAGGTTTCTACATTTCAAGTACCCATTCGGTACCTAACTTACTCCTGGCCATCAGACTCCCCTTCCATAATACTGTCAGGTGTGTATGAAAAACTACTGCTTTGGAAAACTGCAAACAGAGAATGTGCAAAGTTAACTGTTTCCTACCATTCCAAGTGTTGTTTTTCTTTTGGCTTATCATCCACACTTGAATCTACTAATATTTTAACTACCATTTTCCCACCATGGCCCTACAGTCAGCATCTAACTACCTAGACTGAGGCCTGGCAGATCTTTGGTTCCAAAGGTACTGGCTTTGCTATAACCACCACATGTAGATTTTTAACTAAGTTTCTCTCATTCTATAACAAAAACTTGGGAGTTGGATGTCAGGGTGAAAACCAGCTAGATCAGAGGAGCTGAGTAGCAACCAACTGACCTTCCTTTTTGGCTAGAGACATAGCAAAGAGAAGCATCTCTCTATTGGTCCCAAACAACAACAACAAAAAAGACTTAGCAAAACTCTAAGTACTTCTCTTCTCCTTTCTGTGCATCTCTATCTGTATCTTTGCTTCCTTCATATTCTCTATTGCTAATTTTTGTCACTAGTGGTTGGCCCTGATACAAGGTTTTATTAACAAAGTCTGAGAGTTTAACAGTTTGATCAAATATCCTGCAATGGCCAAGTAGAGTGTTACACAACAGATATGCAAGCATGTGCATCATCCATCCAGCACGTGTTCACTCAGTGTCTGTGTTGTGCTTTTGAAAACATGATTACAAATCTCTCTCACAGAACAGTTTTAGTTCAGGGGCCCAGAAATAAAAGCAGCAGAAAAGTCATCACTTTAATGCCCCAAGAGAAATTTAAAAAATTCCAGTTGAATGTAGACATAAAAGGCTAACTACTCATAACACTGATGCAGACACACAGTCTGGGGTCCAGTAGTAAGAGAAACAGACAGGATGACAATTTGTCATTGAAGCAGTGAGGGAAGGATGTGAGATGAATCCTGAAGAGGCTATGCTGGATGACTCTGTAGACCTAGACCAGTCTGGCTCTAATAACAATGCTTAGCTCTTAATACTATTGTTACTAAGAAGCTATAGAGAGCTAAACACCAGGCTCTCTTCTGTCTGTTCCAGTATTCTATGACCTGTAAGTATGACAGGAGACAGATGGGGAACATAGCTCTGACTTAGAGCTAGAATGTGTTGATGGCCAACTGTATGTATATAATTGCCCGGATCCCTCCTTAAGAATTTGGGGGAAAAAACCTGTATAGATTTATTTACAAAAATTATTTTTAATAAACGGTTAACATTTCAGCCTATAAAGTTTTAGTAAAGCTGGTAATTTTTTATAATATGAACCACCTTGTCCAACAAATGGAAGACATTAGGAAAGAAAGACTGAAAATCCAGTGGGCAAAGAATTCTTCTAACCTACCATCAGAAAGACCAATTGCAGAAGTCCCAAGGTTTCCAGCCATAGGCGAACTGCAGATTATATACTTGCCTCAGGCCAGTGCTAGTTCTTCACTCCTCCTCCACCTCCTCCTCCTTTGTCCCTTTGTCCCCATTCCTCCCTGCTTTCTCTCCCCACCATATCTCCATTCTCTGGAAAATCTTGACAATAAACGTGTAAATTTTCTCTAGAAAATTCAAACAAATATAAGTATTTACAAAAAGATGTAAAGAACATGTGGTTGCAAGATTTGGGAAATTAAAAATAAATATTTATACACACACACACACACACACACACACACACATACACATATGTTAACTTACAGAAATCAGTGAAGACAATGCTTAGATTGAGCAGACTATGGCAGTGGGGTTAGAAAACTGTTAAGGATCCTATATCAGACATAGTGAGCTTGAAATGCTAATCATTCTGTGTCTGAAAGGGCATATGAAGTGGTCAGTTGCACTTACAGATTGAATATATCAGAAAGCATCCTTAACCTTTAGAAAGAAAATGGAGTTTTAAATTCATCACAGTGTATTTCAATCTTGTCTGTGACAGTTGCAGAATCTGAGCAGATTGCTTAGACCTCTTAGCCCCAATTCAAATATTCACATGACAAAAGACTGTTTATGTCAATGACATATTTTTTTTAAAAGTTATTTTTTGGTGTAACCGAATTTGGAAAGCCATGTGAACTCCAATTATGTAAACATACCAATGTTTGATTTGATGAAGATAAGACAAAGAGAGAGTTTGTTATTGGATTTGTTATGTTTCCTTCATTAGCTGAAGCATGGATTCTTTTGCATATACAAATTCTAACACTTAACCTAGAAAGATAAGCTTCCAATAATAAAGACAATGATGCTTAATGTCACTTGGATTATTTTCAGGAAACAGAGATTCAAGAGCATTGATTGAATGCTGTGCCAAAGCTGTGCATGGGTAGTGGTTGTGGGCTAATGACTCTACAGTCCTGGGGACCAGGGCTCTCAGAGTCAGTCCGTTGTTGCAAAACTGGTCTGAAGGTATCAGAGGTCCTCCAGTGTTCTTGTAGTCAAGAACAAGGGAGATAGTGGGTGGAACATAGGCAGATGGAAAACATCCATCGTTTCTCAACTCTAACACAAATTTATTCATCAATTTTCCTTTTAGTGTAGATGGATCAATGTAATCATGTAAGGCACATACTTCTAAAAAAATTTAAAAAATACTCTAAACGGTCCTAATTATTTGCAATTATATACAAGACAAATAAAATTACAGAAATACGTAACAAATAATTTGTCTCTGCCTTTGCATTTGTTTCAGAGGCAGCCGCAGCAACTGATACACACACTCTGAGCTCTGCGTCATTTCTGTTTTGTCACCAACATAGAAAATTGTCAAAAATACTATAAATGCAATTGAGCACCATAAGATAGCAGAATTTGGAGGAGCCTGGACTCCAAGGACTGAAATCTGATACAACTTTGGGGATAGGACCTTCTTCTTCCACCAGTGGGCATGGATCTCATGGATTTGGGCAGGAGTAAAAATGTACATGACTTTGATCCTTAGTTCTAGCAATACTTTATTTCCATACTCCCATTCTGGACAAATTTTAACACAGTTCTTTATTCAAGAGCCCTTTTTAACAAAGTACTTGTGAAAGGCAAAAGATATCTCCAGAAAACCTGTCAAAAGTAAAAGGGTTTCCTGAAAATATAGTGTGTGTATGTGTGTGTGTGTGTGTATGAGTGTCTGTATGTTGTATGTGTGTTGTCATTATTCATATTCATGAAAGGTAGGATTGCTATTTAGAAATCAGTAAAGTATCTATTGTTTATTTGTTTAAAATTATTTTAAACCAGAATAAGTTTGAAATACGTCTACTTTTAGGTTCCTAGTTTAACTCATTTCAATTCAATTATTTAATGTAAAATTTTACTTATTAGTGTATATCCAGTGTATAGAATAATATTTTATTATGGTGGGGTTTTTTATAAAAACAGATTATGTATTTGGCACAATTTCAAATATTTTGGTCGACAATGCCTCATTAGTGTGTTTTGATGTTTTCCTTAAAATCATTTGAATGGATTACTACATCATCATTTATTTAAATTTCTACATGTTACCATGGTTTCCATTTTCTACTTTCATTAGAATATGCTGCTATGTAGTCACCAACTGTGGATCAGCTGTAGCCCTCTCCCTATACTGTTCAGGAGTAGACAATAATCAACAGACAATATTGATGTGGGAGGAAATAAGGTCTGGGGAAGAGGACCAAAAATAAAGTATTTTCCTAATATAAGTCAGATAGCTAGTACTACACAGAAAAAAAAATAAAACAAAAACATAAGACTGAATCACTAAACAGTGATGAGAGGCTTTGCAAATAAGGACTATGATAAGTGCCTCTGTCACCCCACTTTGTATGTGACCTCACATGGCCAAGCCAAAGATCATTGTGGCCAAAGTTAAGGCCACAAACCTACACAGTGGCAGATATTCACCTTCATAATGCAGTTGCCACCACAGGCCTCTACTACTTCTGTGAGGATAAGAACTACTAAGTCTTTGGGAAGAACTTAAAACGTGTGTGTGTGTGTGTGTGTGTGTGTGTGTGTAATATCTATCTTCATTACCACTCAAATTCTTTAGCTAAATAGTTTCATTTTATTTCATGCTCAGTGTTAATATTAAACATCCCCAGTGAGTTGTGCAGATGAAGTCACTTAGTTAATAATCCATGAACTACTCTAGATCTAGAAACAATGTAAGGAAAATAGCTTTGTGATGATTGCATTAGGGAGCAATTCATTTTACAACTTTGTGGATACAAACATGCATAAAACTATACCCACAACATGATGAAGTTGATATTAAGGAAACAGGAAGCAAATGTCCGTCATTCTTTCATGTGCTTGTGTCAGGGATAGCTTTCCAAAGAGTCAGCAGGAAGCCCCCTCCACTATCTACTGACTTGGACTGCATCATCAATTATTACTAAGTTCGTAATTCAGACACGTGGAACAAACTTCATCCATGAAATTATGTAATTTATTGACAATGAATTAGTATTATCTGGGGTAAATATGCAATTGCTCAAAATCTTACCATGTTGGCTGAATAATGGAGCTGAATTTCTCCATAACCGCCCTGCTGACAACTGCCATTTGTTTCTTAATCCTTGGTGGAGTAACTATAACCAAAGAAGTAACAGACCTATTTGACAAAAATTTTAAATCATTGAAGAAAGAAATTGAAGAGGATATCAGAAAATGGAAAGCTCTCCCATGTTCCTGGATCGGTAGGATCAACATAGTAAAAATGGCAATTCTACCAAAGGCACTCTACAGATTCAATGCACTGCCCATCAAAATCCCGACACAA
>PVIH01024005.1:0-23687 GCA_004025045.1 Sigmodon hispidus
CCTGCTGTATGTCACTCAGTGATCACTTTTGAGGTATAGACCAATCAGGACAGTCATAAGATAGTTTCTTATCATATCTTTAGCAAATATTTCAGATGGACTCAGTACGATGAGAATGGTTATAGACATTTGTGGAATGGTTATATATATATATATATATATATATATATATATATATATATGTATATATATATATGTTTACAGTTACTTCTTTAGGATTTAACCATTGTTTAGTTTACAGGACCCCACAGAGATACCATAGTCCACAGGCCAGCATGAAGCAACTCAATGAGAGAACTATGTCCCTTTCCTGATAAGTTGGACATCCAAGGGAGGGTTATGGTCAATTATCAATTTGGTACAATGGTTATAAGTTAATCTTGGGTAGAGGATAGGATGATATTATAAAAAAAGGGGGGGAGAGAGAGAGAGAAAGAAAAGGGAACAGATAGAAGATCATTATACTTGCAAACAACTATTAACCAAAGGATGAATGAAAAATGAATCGACATGGTACAAATGTTTGTATATTGATATAAATGGAAAATCAATCTGTATGTTTGATTTAGATAACATGTATATTGATACAAAGTTGAACATGCTATGAATGTTTGTATATTGACACAAATGGGAAATCAATCTATATGTCTGATTGGGATAATATATATTGATGAAAAGTTGAATGTATAATTGCCAATTTTGCACGTGTCTACCTCTGTCTAAAATATTTTGCACATTGATGTGTATTAAGTGCATTGTCATTTCCATAATGCTATTTCTACATCTAATTATTTATGATAGTCATAACATTTGTTGTACTATACACACGGGTTGTTATATATAAATCTGTTTAGATATATTTTTATATATAATGATATATAGTTAGGACATTGTTGTCATTTGATTAAAAATGTGTATTTTGGTCAATTTCCCTAAGATTGTTATACTTGAAATTATTTGGAGGAGCTGTACGCTCATTTTGGAATGCCTATTTTAACAATGTTAGCCTCACTTTCTTGGTTGATTGGGATTGCAGATTATGAATACTCAGATTTATCACCTAAAAGTCAGAATACTCAGGCTTTTCGGAAACATGTTAGAATACACCCAATAGATAGGTGTCTTCAACCACTTCATAGACCGAGAGAATATGGCATTCAAGATTTTGTTATCTCAAATTTGGTCTTGAGAGACATGACAACAGCTGGCATCACTGTTCCTTTCTCAAGGTGTTGTTGAGCATCACAGACATCTTGCAAAGAGATTGTCTTGTTTGGTGAATAGTGGACTGAGGGGTAAAAGGACTACACCTTCCCCTACTGCTGTCATTGTGCTCACTGTCCGAAATGGACCTGCAGGATGAGGGATAGAGACTGCCAAAGCCTGCCTAGCCAGGATAAGACGGTCCTACCAAAAAATACCCTGCTTCTATGGAAAATTGTCAGATATCCTAGGCCAGTAGCCACAAGGATAGATGCTCCTGTTATACAGAGAAGTGGTGGATGACTGTCCAGGTAGTTAACTGACGTTGTCTTCTCCTAAATTCTGGAAGTTATTTCATGCTTCCAACTTTAGGTATATATTTTCCTTCTCAGGTCTTGACGGTGTTGAAGATTAGATAGTTGAGGTTGTTATTACTTCACATTTCAGCAAAGACACTCAAGTGTTAGAACTCTATTGTTTAAGATAAACAGCCTTAAAGCAATCCCTGTGCATTTTCTTGTATCAACATTTTAGATATTAAATTGTACTTTGTAGTTGTTGTTTGTTAGCAGTAGTTTGACCTCACTTATGTTAGTACCTTTCTCTTTCCCAGACACTGTCTTATGATGATCCCTATAGTATGTAGCTTTATACCTAGTTTAGAACCTTCCTATTTAGACAAAACAGGGAGATGTAGCGGGAAATCAGGAACTATATATGTGAACGATCGCGTCAGAGGACTGGAGATGAGCAGGGCATGATTAACTAGAAAGGATTCCAGAAGTAGACCTTCAAGGGAGAGGACGAGGACAGGAAGCCGTCATTCTTTTGCGAGAGGTCCCGACCGGGTTCGCAGTTCGGCCCAGCTGCGCGGGAGTTCGGATGTATGGTGTGGGAATGAGGAATCTTCCTTAGAAAGGCTCTGGTGTGCTGCAAACTTTTCCTTTCATTTTCTCTTAAAACCGGCTCTGTTTTGAAAGTGATTTTCACAAAATAAACCCCATTTAAAACATATCTCACGGCAGGTTTTTTACCGCGATATAGGATAACTGATGGAACCATAGGACTCTATGTATAAAGATTAGAATATAAGGATCAGCTAGTTGACTTTTTAAAATTAACATTCATCAAACAGAATAACAAAATTAGATTGTTCCCTAAGGGAGACCAACTCTACTGCTAGAATTTTAGTTCAGATAAATAGTTCTATATTTTAAGTTGTGCCTTACATCTAATCAGGAAATGATTTATTACTTTCATAATTGATGCCATTGTTGTACCACTTGACATATTTTGGTAGATCTACCACAAATATAGGCCACAGGATTCATACCTGGGTAAGATTGTTGGTTATTTTCATGTCTGAAATGTGCATAGAATCCTTCATCAACAATTTTTGCCAGTAGAAATTAAGCTTCTATGTATAGTAGAGATTTCTCCATGTGCTATGAATCATGCATGTGTTATATATTTAAAAATAAGTCTTTACTTAGAGGGACACCAAGGGCAGTTGTAATAGCTGGTAGTGTTGGAGGGACCAATGATATCTGACCAACTAATAACTAGAAATGAATAAGTAAGACAATGCTAAGCACTGAGCTTTGAATGTGATAGCCTCTGTTATCTGGAAGATAGTCTTTGCCTCATAATACAATAAATATATTTTAACTTTTTAAAAAATATATATGTATATATTTTAGAAAATTTTTACAGTAGTTGGTGGTTTTTCACTCCAGAATTTATTTTTATCCATTTGACACTACTCATTATATAAATTGAATATGCTGAAGAGTATAGTACATAGAATTTAAAAACCTGAAGTCTCATAACTACTTTAATTCTACTATGAAATTCAAGAGTCAACAAAATAGAATAAGTGTTTCCTTAACAGTTTTGGAAGAATATCAATTTGTAGAAGAGAGTCTGGGGCTGCTCTTGAGATGAAATAGATGAATGTTTTATGGGCGTTTACTCTTTTCACTGCTGATTTAAATAATATTCAAGTCTGTTCTTGTAGACTGCTCACTGCTTTCATTTAAATATTATGTTATTGGACTTTTCTGAAGTTTCCTAATATGTAACTTCTTAAATATATAAAAATCTAGAAGTGACCCATGTCACAATAAGGATCTCCTTAGTAGAGAGGATAAATTGTCCAGTTTCCTAGGAATTCCTTGTATTTAAAAATGCCAGAATTCAAGAATTATTTGATACTGAGAAACTATAACCACTGTGTTTAAAATGATAGCTCTAAATTTTTATCTTTGTGCCAGAATTTCTAAGCATATACAAGAATATCATAATTCCTGTTTTATAATTATAAAATTACACATTGTTAAAAAGCATTTAAGATTGTGAAATAGGTAGTAGTAATTAAAATACATAAAAATACACATTTTATCAAGCAAAGATCTCAATGAAATTATTATATTCATTGACAGATTTACGTCTTCTTCAGCAACTTTTGCCCAAATATTTAAAAATATTCATTTTATAATAAAAGTCTGAAATAAAAACTGCATTTATATGGTGTAGTCCATTAAAACTAGCACAAGCTCTAAAGCAAAAATTTCTACAAAAATTTATTAATGGTACATGATTCTCTGTTCTTTAAAATGTAACAGACAGAAAACAGAGGCAGAGACTCACAAAAAGATGAATGTACATGGAACATTATTTGAGCTTCAGTAATTTTTTGTTTTCTAACATGGAGCCATCATGGATTTGGGGTTATCACTTTTAAATAGTATCAAAGATGTGCATACCTTAACTATCTCTCCCAACAGAACATTTATAGAATAGAGTAGTATTATGGGAGAGGAAGTAATAGTGCTCCACTTTGGCCTGCAATGTCTCTCAACCAGTGAGGCCAATGATATAATAACCACATGGTAGCATAAAGATAGATATGCCTAATAAAAGGCAGTAAACTATTTTTTTGTAAAATAGAAATTTTTTTCACATAGTACATTGTAGTCATGGTTTTCCTTCCCAATCTCTTCGCAATTCCACCTATGCAATCCCATACCATTTCTTTCTATCATTGGAAAAAAAAAACCAGGAATTTTAAAGGAATTAAAATGAAATCTTAAAAAAGAGTAGGATAAAGCAAATTAACAGAAACAAATAAAAAACAATGAAAATCCATAAGAAACACTGCTGAAGGTGTTAATCAGCTGTAGGTGTTCCCTGGTAGAATTCTGTGGTTCTGTGTATTATGTATACAATTGTATCATCTGCAAATAGACATAGTTTCACTTCTGTTTTGCCAATTTGTATCCCCTTAATCTCCTTTCTTTCTCTTATTGCTTTAGCTAGAACTTTGAGCAGTATATTGAATAGATAAGGGGAGAGAGGACATCCTTGTCTACTTCCTGATTTTAGTGGGATTGCTCTAAGTTTTTCTCCATTAAGTTTGATGTTGGCTATTAGCTTCTTGTAAATTGCCATCATTATATTTAGGTATTTTCTCTGTATTCTTGATCTCTTCAGGGCTTTTATCATACAGGAGTATTGGATTTTGTCAAAGGCTTTTTCAGCATCAAAGGATATGATCATGTGGTTTTTTCTTTTACTTCAAATTGTTGATATGATAGATGACATTTACGGTTTTTTGTATGTTGAAACAACCCTGCATTTCAAGGATCAAGCCTATTTGGTCATGGTGGATGACATTTTTTATATATTGTTGTACATGGTTTGCCAAAATTTTGTTGAGAATTTTAGCATCAATATTCATGAGAGAAATTGGTCTGTAGTTCTCCTTTTTGTTGTGCCTTTGAGTGGCTTGGGTATTAGGGTTATCGTGGCCTCATAAAAGGAATTTCGCAATATTCCTTCAGATTCTACTGTATGAAATAGTTTGAGGAGTAGTGGTAGTAGTTCCTCTTTGATTGTCTGGTAGAATTCTGCACTGAAACCATCTGGACCTGTGCTTTTTTTTACTTGGGAGACTTTTAATGACAGCTTCAATTTCCTAAAGGGTTATAGGTCTGTTTAGGTAATTAATTTGATCTTCATTTAATTTTGGTAAATGGTACCTGTCTAAGAAGTTGTCCATTTCTTCTAGATTTTCCAATTTTGTGGAATATATATATTCAAAATATGACCTTGTAATTCTCTGCAATTTCTGGGGGTCTATTGTTATGTCCCTCTTATCATTTCTGATTTTGTTGATTTGAACACTCTCTCTCTGCTTTTTGCTTAGATTGGATAAGGGCTTATCTATCTTGTTGACTTTCTCAAAGAACCAACTCTTTGATTTATTGATTCTTTGTATTGTTCTTTTTGTTTCAATTGTATTTTTTCAGTTCAAAATTTGATTATTTCCTGCCATTTACTCCTTCTAGGTGAGTTTACTTCTACATAAAGTTACAAAGACACATACACACAGAGTGAAATCCCAAAGAAGCATAAATCTCATTTGCAACATATTTAAGTAAAATACTAGGAAATTTTTTAAAAGTCCAAGCAAAACATTATGAGTAAATAATATCTCCACCTAATAAAAACAAAATCGACTGAGTTCAATTTGTTTTGATCAACTACTTCTGGCCATGGAAACCTATAAAAAAGCATCAATGTATTATATAACTATATGAAATAAATCTAAAAGTATTCATCAAATAACAGGAAAGGCAAAGCCTAAACTATATATCTCTTCTTACTAAATAAATTTTCCAATAACACTAATGAGTTAAATTTAATTGTTTTGTGTGCAAAAGGGACAGCATAGAACGCTCTTTCTTTCTCGCCTTCTCCTTATCTCTGTCTTTCACACACACACACACACACACACACACACACACACACAAATATACAAAATTGGATATAGCCAAGGCTATTTGTCACTTTCCACAAAATGTTGGTAAGGATCTATTGCTGATGATAACACCTATAAACTTCATTGATCAGAGAGAAGATAAACTGGTGCCTATCTTCAGTTAATGGTAGTGTAAGGCACTCTGCATTCTAACAAAGGAAAAAGACAAGCACAAATGCAACTACAAATCTGTTATGTACAATGGGATACTGCCTACATGATATGATGGTGCAATGATGGCACAAACACTGTGGCAATAATGAACCCACTACCTAATTGGATTTAAGGCTCATTTTCTTAGATGGAACCAATCCTAAACATTGTTCAAGTGAGCAAGAATCTGGGACTAGATAGGTCCTGGACCTAGGGGACAAGCTAATAATAATGTTCTGTTAAAGAATCATAGCCATAAATTGACTTCTAACAATATTCTGCTATACTCATTGACAATATCTTGACCAGCTCTCATCACAGAAACTTCTTCTAGAGGTAGATAGAAACAAACACTTTTTGTTCTGCTTTTTAGTGTATTAACATATTGTTTTGGTCTGTCCATATATACTTACTTACTGGTCTGCCCCAGGCCTCAACTCAGAAACGTCATATTAACTCCATGGTAGCCCTCCCCCATTTTACTCTGACTTTCGAATTGCTCTTGATATACATTACCTCACTCTTTCTTTCATCCTTTTTTCTGTATTTCTATCCTTTAATTTCTCATCAGTGAACCTGTAATAAATTTCTTTTCAAAAATTGATCCTCCTTATCTTGCATGAGATTTATTCTATAAACTCTCAAGACAAGAAACCGGAATCGCTGTTTCAATTAAAGATGTGTGACCCTTAATTTTATAATCCTAACTAGAAAAAAAGTCCAAACTAAAGAGGTAATCATATCAAAACAAAAAAGCTTCTATTTTTTAAGGATCTGTGCTTTCTTTATTTATTTAAATTCCAAACACATATATCTTATGAAAGATTCTCCAGGTAATTCTTCTAGTTCGAAAACTTTGGAAAAACTTGAATTAAATGACTTACACAGATACAGAAACCTACATACACACACATGCACACACACAAACATAAACATCCATACCACCACCATTGTCACAATCAGAACACTTTAATGGGCAATTAAAATATATTACATAAAACATTTCAATGAGAAATATATTTGTTGATCTTGATACTTTTCCTCACTAGCTATCTGCTACTGTTTTTTAATCTTTAAAGGTTTACTGATTAATTTGTAAGACATTAAGAGTTGCCTGCAGAAAGAAACCTTTGCCTTCAGTCAAACTTCTATGCTAGTGTTATATAGTATTGATCCTCAGTGAAAAAATAGACAAATTAGGCCCCAAATTTTTAGAGGGGAATCAATAATGGTGAAGACAGATAGAAAATAATCAAGCCTTGCCTTGAAGTCTTGTTAATTTAATACCAGTGGGTGGGAGATGTCAGCTCTAATTGAAAATAGGAGCTTCAAACTACAGGACATGTATGGCTCAGTTCAATTTGTTAGTGACTGAAGGTAGAGGCAAGCATTTCAAAGGAAAACACAAAGGCAGTCATATCAACTTTTGTGAAGCATAATAGAATGTGTGCCAAATAAATGGAGTAAGCTAAAATGCCCTTACCTTCCTAAGTCAGGGTTACTTCAGTCAGAAATATTATTTCCAGCTCCATAGATTTCTCACAAATTTTAAATTTTATAGTTGAATAATATTTTATTATGTATATGTATCACATTTTCATTATCTTCTTTTCAGTTGACATCTAGATTATTTACATTTCCTTTCTATTGTGAATAATATAACCACTAATATAGTTGAACAAGCATCTCTGTATAAAAATATAGAGTCCTTTGACAGTATGTGCAGTAGTGGCATAGCTTTTGGAGGAATTTCTACTTTGATGTCCATAGAGTCTGCATATGTGTATACTACCACTAACAATGAATAAGTGTTCTTATTTCATTATGTTTATGCTGACATTTGTTGCTTTTTTTCATTTAACATATTTCATACCATCTTTAGATATTATGAGAACAAGTCCCCATGGAATATTTCTTTAAGTCAGTTCCAGCCAGATTATTTCAATTTATCTGTAGTTTGTTGTGTCTTCAGATATAGGTTATTACATTCATGTTCTAGAAGGCAAGACAAAGTATACAAGAATAACGTGTGTTATTTTGGGAATCTCATCAACCTCTAAACAACAACTTATGAGCAGAGTTTCCATGCATGGAAATGAGGCTTTTCTTAGAAAGTCTGTGGCTCTTCTGAGGAGATTCATATACATGAATAATATAATTTTAATAAATTTATGTATTCTATTCAAATGTATAATCTTGTTTCAGTTTTGTAAATTTTTGTATATTCTAAGCATTAAACTTCTACCAGATGGTAAATTATTTTTGTATTGTGTAGGCTGCCTCTTCACTTGTATTATGGTATATTTTATTTTATATAAGCTTTCTATTTTCTTGAGGTACCATTTGTGAACTTTTAGTCTTAAACCATGGACTGATGACAAAGGCCCTATTTAGAAAGTGTGTATCTGTACCTAAAATATAAAGTATATTTTCTAGATTTTCTTATATCGAATTCAGTCTATCAAGTCTTATGCTGAGATTTTTGATCCATTTAAAGCATGTTTTCTTTCATATGCTGGTGTTAGCTTTGAGTTTTTAGATATATGTCTTTAAATTTCAGTATTCATAGTAGTCAGTAAACTTGGAAGGCATCATGGCGTGGGATCATTAAGAAACTGGATAGAACACAGGAACTAAAAAGGACAACAGCAATCATTGAGGAGTGCTTCATATAGTCTTTCATACAGCACAGTCTTACAGAGGCATTGCCTCAATTAACTTTACCTGCCCTCAGATGAGTATAATTCCTATCAAGTTGACATAATATTAGCCAAAGCACTTGATCAGTTCATCAAATTTTTTCCCTCAAAACTCAGGTGTCAATGAAGAAATTTAGGTAGAAATATTTTAAAAGCCAAAGCTTGTGGATAACTGTAAGGAAATAGTATCATCCAGAAACAACTGGGTTAAACATGTGAACTCAGAGAGATGATGCTAGCATACACAAGCCCTACACATGTTCAAACCAGAAAGGAAATCTCATTTCCTAGAAAAGAATGTGGACAGAAAGTCCCACTCATAATTGAGAAGTTATTTGCATTTGATACCTATTGCAAAAGTGAAAATAAGTGCTTCCAATGGAATATCCCTGGGTATGTCAACCATATTTTGGGCACAATCTAAACTTAGACTCCATTGAAATTTTGTTCATATATATCTTTGGTTTGATTTATGATTGATGCTTGGTAAGTTTTTGTTTTGTTTTCTTTTTCTTTTTTCTTTTTTCCCTTTGTATTTGTTTCTGAGGATAGTAAGAAAAAAATCAATATGCAGACACAAGATAAACAGACAGATAGATAGATAGATAGATAGATAGATAGATAGATAGATAAGTAGATAGATAGATAGATAGATAGATAGATAGATAGACAACAGATATGCAGACAGACAGAACTAATACAAAGTTGGGTGAGTTGGGAGATAGGGAAGTTTTGAGAATAGTTGTAAGAGGGGAAATATACTGAATGGAAGCATTGTTAAAAGTTATGAGAACATACATTGTCCAAAACAAAAACAAGCAAATAAAAAAACAAAACATACATATATACAAAAAAATAAGATTTTGGGAGGTATAAATATCACTTGACAAAACACCAGAAAGCACAGTCTCTAAGTTTTTATTTGTTAATTCTCCCACAAATTTAAGAAGGAATTGGTAGTAGTCTTCCAAAATTTCTTTAAGAAAACACAATTATTTTTCTAATTTATGTTAATGACATTATTCTTAAACTATTAAAGCCATCTAAACAATATAGTTAATATATTTCACATTTAATACAGATACCACACAATTATATATCATTATCTGTTATATACATAAAAATATCACATTTAATAGGAAGTAATAACAAACTGAATCCAAGAAAATGTAGAGGTGTGATATAGTAGAATTAATCAAATTAGTCTCTTGAATTCCAAATTTCATTCCCTATTCACAAATCAGCAAAAATTATCATGTTAAAGACTATATAAAAGAAAAATGATGTTTAGTTTCCATGAGTTGGTAGGCTTTCTGTGATTTTTGATGTTGCTGAACATTAACTTTAGGCCCTGGTGGTCTAATATGATACAAGGGATTATTTCCACTTTTTGTATCTATTGATATTTGCTTTATGACTAGATTTGTGGTCAATTTTAGAGAAAGTTCCATGTGGTACTGAGTAATACGCATATTCCTATGTTTGTGGGTAGAAGCTTCCATAAGTAACTATTAAATCCATTTGCATTGTAACTATTAGACTCCTTATTTCTCTGTTGAGTCTCTGTCTGGTTGACCTATCCAAGGGTAAAAGTGAGATATTGAAAGGGATCCAGCAATATCATTAATGAGCATATGCCTGAAAGATGTATATTCACACTTAAAAGGCATTATCTCACCTATATTCATAGCAGCAAGAACCTGGAAACAACTTAGATGTCCCTCAACTGAATAACCAGTTAACAAACTGTGGTACATCTACACAATGGAGTATTACTCAGCAGTAATAAAAATGATATCCTAAAATTTGCAGGCAAATTTTGGATTTGGAGAATATCCTCCTGAGCGAGGTACCATAAACCCTGAAATATAAGCAGGAGATGTACTCACTCATTAGTGGACTTTAAACAAAAAAACAAAAAGCAAAACATACCCAAGCTGCAAACCACAACCACTGAAAAGCTTGGGATCTGAAACACCTTGAACTAGCATCTTGAATCCCACTACCTCCAGAGGAACACCTGGCCCAGTCTTGATGTTGAGGTGAGAAAAACAGATCTTCTGGGAGTGGATGCTGAACTAAGCCACATTGGAACCTTAGGACCTCCTGCCCTTGCTGGGGAGGAGATAAAGCAATGTGGAGAAGAGAGAGTGACTGGAAGAGGTGGTAGGGAGAAGGGAGTATGAACAAGGATGTACATGGATAAAAATATGACTATTCATTTAAAAAGGAGAAAAAATGACTGTTGCTCGCAATTTAGACTTGGAAACATTCATTAGCTATTTATAATGTAAAAGATGAACAAAATTCTTTAAAATTAGGAATGAAAAGATAGTTTCATAGACTGGTTTAAAAAATCAATTTTTTTATTATTTTCTATATGATCTTTTATCTATGCTTTACAAAATTACATTGAATGTATAGCTAATGGTATCAGAGTAAACCCAAATAATATTTGTGGCAATTTAGGAAAAGAATTAAAGTACTCTTTTTTCACAAATGACATAATTGACAATTACATAACAGATACTGGTGAATATTAGAATAAAATTTAAAAATCCACTAAAAACTAAACTAACAATGTTTCTTCAGCCAATCTTCCATATGAGGCACTAGGATTGATTAGACCAATCTTTCATAGGCAGATAGACAGAAAGAGGAACAACAAATACTTAATGAATACATATGAATGATGAGGACTTTGTGCCTTTTTCTGACTAGAGTCAAAATACTAAAGTCCTTCAGGAATCTTTTTTCTGTCAGTAGGACCCCCTGTGAGCAATCTGACCTGTTCAAGGCCAGTAAAGAACATCTATTTCTAAAGTTTTGTGTCTATCACACAGTTTTTCTTAACCTGTCCAATCCTAAATTAGGAAAGAATGATAACCCAACAACCCTTCAAATCACTCAAAAAGCCTTAAAGTGAGTCCAAACACCGGTTTCCTAAAATCACATCTGCTTTTCTAAGTTTCTTTCTCTCCTTGTGCCTTGAACTCTATGTGTGCTTTTTTCCTCATGCAGAAAAATAGCTATTATTCACTTACTGATTCTATGTGCTTTGTCTGACATCCATCCAGCATATACTTGTTGAGCTTGAGATATTTTTTGTGCTTTTTAATTCTTTACCTGCTAAAATCTATGAACTGTATAAAGACTCCTAGTTAGTTACACAATGACTAAGTAGATTAATTAACACAGTTGACATTTTTTCCCAAAAAAGAAACATGAAAAAATAATATATGAAAAATACATGAATAACACTATCTTTAGTCTTCAGAGAAATGCAAATAAAAATTACTTTGAGATAACATTTTATTCTAATGAAAATTGTAATTTTAAGAAAAAATTGGTCAACCATTACTATTGAGAATGTGGGTAAAGAGAATACTTATCCAATGCTGGTGAATGTGTAAAGTGATGTGATCACTAAAAAAGTCATAAACTATCCTACCTTTGTGATAGCTACCATTTCTGAATATACTTCAAATTATTTCAAACTTTTGCAGCAAAGATGCTTATTGCTTTACCATTCACAACAGTTTAAAAAAATGGAACCACCATAGATTATAATCAGCAGGCAAATAAAGAAAGAAAATATGGTAAATAAATATAAAATAATTTTTTCAGATGTAAGTTAACATGAAACCACAAAGATGTGAAATTAAAGGACATTGTGTTGAGTAAAATAAGAGTAAAATAAATACTGCTATACATGCATATTTTTGAAATATAGAACATCAAATAAAAAATGAGCATGTTTTTAAAAGGAATCAGAAAGGAGTCTAGTGGTGACAAGACATAAGACTGATAGGAGTGGGGCAGGGTACAAAATTAACTAAAATAAAAAATCAGTAGCCCTCCTATGTATTAAGGATAAAAGGGCTGGAAAGAAAAAAATGGAAACATCATCCTTTATAATAGCTGCAAATAGCAATAAATATCTATGTGTAACTCTTACCAAAGAAGTATCAGACCTGTTTGACATTAACTTTATATCATTGAAGAAGAAAATTGAAGAGGATATCACAAAATGAAAAAAAAAATCTTGCATGTTCCTAATAGGAAGGATGAACATAGTAAAAAAGGCAATCTTACCAAAAGCAATCTACAGATTTAATGCACTGCCCATCAAAATCTCAGCACAACTTTTTTACAGACCTTAAAAGAACAATACTCAACCTTATTTGGAATAACAGGAACCCAGGATTGCCAAAACAATCCTGCTTAATAAAAAGACTTCAGGTAGCGGCACCATCCCTGATTTCAAGCTATATTATAGAGCTACAGTAATACACTCCAAGGCACTGGCACATGTGACCACTTTCTATCTGTAACACCAGTAGCACAGACACCAGTAGCACAGACACTAAGAACAACAACAAGTAATAAATGGGGCCTCCAGAAAATTTGAAGCTTCTGTAAGGAAAGAATATAGTCAATAAGACAAAACTACAGCCCGCACAATGGGAAAAAGTATTCACCAATCCTACATCTGACAGAAGACTGACTAATTTCTACTATATATTACTTTAAAAAGCTAGATTCCCAAAACACAAATAACTCAATTAAAAAATGGTGTTCAGAGCTAAAAAAGAGAATTCTCAACAGAATCAGAAATGGCTGAAGGGCACTTGAAAAATTTCTCAACATCTTTAGTGATCAGAGAAATGCAAATAAAAATAACTTAGAGATGCCTCCTTACACCTGTCAGAATATCTAAGGTCAAAATCACAGATGACAACTTATGCTGAAAAGGATGCAGAGCAAGGGGAACATTACTCCATTGTTGATGAAAGTGAAAAACCATTACAGCTACTTTGGAAAGCAATATGGTGGCTCCCCAGAAAACTGGATCTCCTCAATGATCCAGAAATACCACTGTTGAGCTTATACCCAAAGGATGTATACTCTAACCCCAAAGGCGTTAGCTCAGCTATGCTCATAGCAGTATTATTCACAGTAGCCAGAACCTGGAAAAAGCCTATATGACTCACAAATGAAAAATGGATTAACAAACTGTGATACATTTACAGAACGGAGTCCAATTTAGCAGAAAAAAAAAGTCATCCTAAAATTTGCAGGCAAGTGAATGAATTTGAAGAATATTCTCCTGAGTGAGGTAAAATAAGCCCAGAAAGATAGACATGGGATGTACTCACCCATAAGTGGATATTAGACAAAAAGAAAAGAATAGCCAAGCTGCAAACCACAACCCCTGAACAGCTTGGAATCAGAAGGAACTTAAGAGAAGCATCCAGGAATCCCCCTAGGAAGAGAAAATACAGATCTCATTTGTAAATTGGGATCATAACGGGTAGTGACCAAGGAGAGATGGGATCAAATCATGAGAGGAGATGACTGAGTGAGAGGAACAACGAAGAGGGAGAAAAAAAGAAATGGATATCTTGATAGAGGAAGCCAATGTGGGGTTGGAAAGAGACTGGTGCTAGGAAAATCTACAAGAACTCATAAGATATCTCTGGCCAGGTCTCCAACCAATATTGGAGGGGATGTCTAAAGAGGACTTTTCCTATAATTAAATGAATGACTCCCTTCCCAAGTGTCATCACAGCACCTACATCCAATCATTAATGTAGGCTGAGGCAGAAATCTATGGCTGATACTGGTTCGAGCTCCCTGGTCCAGCTACAGAGAGAGGGAGAGACAGACAGAGAGAGAGAGAGAGAGAGAGAGAGAGAGAGAGAGAGAGAGAGAGAGAGAGAGAGAGAGAGTCTGTATGAACAAGGGGATAGAGATTACAAGAAGTTTGAAGTTTCACAAAGATGGATGGCTTGAGTTCTGGACCGTTCACTGAATCAAGAACCGACACTGGGGAACTATTAGGAAAAGGAGCTAGACACTCCAATGGTAGGCAACTATTTATTGACATGGGCAGTATATGGAGTTTCATGGGGTGGGATCAGACTCTTTACCTGTGCATGGGATGGCAACTTGAAGCCCATTTCCTATAAAGGAGCACCTAACTCAATCTTGATATTGGGATGAGGAGATTGGATCTTCCTTGAGTGGATGTTCCATGCTAAGCTGACCCACCTTGGGAATTCTTGCCCTTTTGTGGGAGAGGATGAGAGACAGGGTGGAGTGAAGCCTAGGGAAAATTGGGAGGGGTTAAGAGGAGGGATGGAAGGTCAAGCAGGGAGATGCATATAAAAAACATCTTTTTAAATAAAATAAATTTAAAACAAACTTTGAAGTATAAACATTCATATACACACATTATATATCTACATATATAACTACAGTTTTATCCATAGGAAATGAAACAGAGAGTACTTTAATAAAGTGTTTCTCACGTTTGTCTTGAGACGTAATTATATGTTAATACGAAGAAAAAATCGATGAGTCATAATTTATAAATTACATATATTATCTCGTGTGTGTGTGTGCATTGAATAACATACAGGAAAAGAGAAAAAGACTTGATAAAATTTAAAAGAGATGAAGGAGATATAACTACAACAGTATAAATCTGAAAATTAATTAAACATAATGTGGATAACTTAACATACCTATAAAAATGTAAGTTTATGCCTATATAGAGGAATGAATCACCTGTTCTGACAATAGTTAGCCTAAGAGCCATATAATATACATCTTAAATAAGGTTTGTACTGCTGTGGTAAAAGAGCTTGTTTAAACTTATCTTGGGAAGGAAAGGGTTTATTTGAGCTTACTTTTGTAGATCATCATCCAGGAAACTAAAAACAGAACTCAAGCTATAAACCTAGAAATATAAATGCAGAGATCATGGAGTAGTGTTGATTACTTGTTTCCTTTTCATGGTTTGTTTTTTACCACACTGAAGACCACTTATCAATTGTTCTGAATCCCTTCATACCAATTACAAATGAAGAAAATGCAACACAAAATTGCCTAAAGGCCGATCTAATAGAGATATTCTCACAATATTTCTTCTTTACTGACATGTCTCAAGCTTGTGATAATTTGATAAAAAGTTGCCAGCACAATATCTTACAAGAACTTCCACAACAATTATGAGAATACTTCTTTTGGGTTGTGGGCCAGTGTTGTCCAAAAAACTTCCATAGACTATTATTATTGCCTTTTTTCCACACAGAGGTGGAAAGCAAATATGTGTTGCTTAAGAAATGGTGTAGTTCAGACTAATGACCCAGAAGTCTGGAACTGAAATTTATCTGAAGACCTCCAGAGTCACTGTGCAAACTAAATAGAAGAAAAATAAAGGAAAAAAAAAGAAACAATGACTCTAACCTGCTGTGATTCCTATGAATCAAAACAGTGACCAGCATGGCAAACTATGCTTAATGGTATGCTATTAACATATATGTGTTGACTATAGCCAGAAGCTCTTTAATTTAATTTAAGGCCTGCTCAAAAGTGAGAAGGCATGTCTCATTTTGAAAACGTAACCAACTACTTGAGGATAGTAAAGTAATAGGTGTGAGAGGAGAATCAACAACCTCCATTTTATTCCAGCAGCATAATTTCTAATTACATTCTAAATACGTATCTTTACACCCACAGATAAGTGCAATTTTCATAGCTTATCAAAGAAATTTCTTTTTTTCAATAGTCAAAGACCATTGTGATGCATATACTGTCTAGCTTTAAACCACCTTGTAACAAGCTAGAGTCATTTGAGAGATGGGAATCTAAACTGAAAAAGTGCTTCAAAATAACTAAAATCAGGCTTGAAGCAAGCAAGCCTGTTGAGAATTTTCTTAATTAGTGATTTGTGAAAAAGGGCTCAATCTATTATGGGTGGTATCACTCCTTACTGGAATTCCTGAGTTCTATAAGAAAGAAGTTTCAACGAGGCATGGAAAACAAACTAGCAAGAAACATCTTCCAAACTAATATCTTTGCATCATTTTCTGCCTCCTGATTCCTGCCCTATTTTAGTTACTGTCTTGACTTCTTTAATGATGAACAGTGATATATAAACGTCAGCCAAATAAAATATTTCCCTACTCATGTTGCTTTGGTTATTTGCTTCATTACAATAATAGTGACCCTAAGACAGAAACTACAACTGATTAAAATGTAGACTTGTAGAGCTCAGTCTCAATTGATCTATCTACAACACAACTGTGCCTAAGTCACAGAGATCCTTGCAGGATAAAGACCAGAAAGAATAAAAGAACCAGAGATCAAAGAATTTTGCTGTGAGATTGCATCTTTTATAAATGTCAGAGTAGCTATACTTATGAGTCTTCACCAATGTGGCTACCTCAACAAGACCTAAAGAAGGATAACCCCAACAGACATACTAACATTGAAAAGGGAAATGCACCAAGTCTCAACCCTTGACATATAATCACTAATAACTAAAAATTCCAAGAAAAGAGGACACCAATGACAAATGATCAGTCCTGGAAACATATCACAAGTGAAATTACATCAATTAATCAATTTGTATTAATGTATGTGTGTGTGTGGTTATATGTTTGTATTTATGTAACAATAATGAAAGGTACAACAACTATGAATTTGAATGATTTATTTATTTATTTAAAAAATATATAACGATTTAAAAGTTTTTTATTAAATAAATTGAATATAATTTTTCATCTGTTCATTGTGCATTTAAGTTACAAAATATGAGTTGCCCTTCACATGTAGGAGATATAGCTTAGTTGTCTAAATGATTGCCTAGCATGGAGAAGGCCTAAATTCAATCTCTAGCACTATAATATAGCTGTGCTTGCAATCAGACAAGAGTCTGTCCTGGGTCAATGAACTGGATTCCTGAAGCCCATGACTAGCCAGAAAACACCTTTCTCAACCTTAATGCTTTGGAAATGACTTGATCCTACCTCAGCTGTGTATACCAGACTGAATTGACTTACCTTATGATGTTTTGCCCTCTATGGAAGAGTGAACAGGAGTAAGGTTTAAGGAAGAGGGGAGAGACTATAGGAGGCCTGAGAGAAGGGACAGGAGAGGGAACAGTAATGGGAATTGAAAAAAAGTAAATTAAAAAATATATTCATAGCGATATAGGCCTGTAATCCAAACACTTTAAAGATGGACTAAATATTTCTCTTGTGTATATCTAATCCTAAATTTTCCTGGTCTACACAAAACATTGTCTAAAAAGCAAAGTGTGGAACCTCTATCTAGTGTGAATAACTATAAGCCTGGAGAATCCTTCCCCAGTAATCCCAGGTGACACATAGCTGATACCTGGGACCTGTCTTCAAAATAGGTTGCATCATCATAGACAGACATTTCTACAAACCACATGACCTGTGTCTAGAGCTCAGTAAGAGGCTTCTCTCTGAACTGCTCAACCCAGTGCCCAGAGCAGAGTGAGAGACAGGCATCTCTCTGGACTTTTTGACCCTGTGGCCTGACCAGAATAAGTGATCTTGCAGTCTCCATGTTCAGAGCAGACAGGAGACAAAAAAAAAAAAAAACCTGTAACCAAGACTGACTAAGATCTGACTAAGACAAGACAAAGAGTTAACCAAGGAAACAATGGGCAGATGTTAGTGCAAAAATACATATAACAATATAAAGAACACCAAGGCACCACCAGAAGAAGCTGATAGCTCTACAACACCAAGACCTGAACAGAACAATGAAGAGGAAACAGAAGAAAACAACATTAAAACCACTTTTATGATGATTATAGAAGCCTTCAAAGAGAATATAAAAAAATCCCTTAAAAAATAAAAAAAAAAGGACATCCTAAAATTTGCAGGCAAATGGATGGATATGTAGAACATCCTTCTGAGTGAGGTATCACAATCCGAGAAAGGAAGCAGGGGATGTACTTACTCATTAGTGAACTTTAAGCAAAAGCATTTTCATTTCATTGAAAGATGATGAGTGAAAAAGTGATTTAAAATACACATACACACAAACACTCATACACACAAACCACAAACCTTCTGGATTGACTGTGGAAATGTTGCTTAGCAGGAATTTTTGGTGGCCATAGTAGATCTGTAGGTATTAGCTATGACCTACTGTGCTTTCTTCATCTTTAGCTGAGCCTAACTAGGCTTGAGGAGCTCTCTAGATTTTATTTTTTATGTTTCATATATTTTAGAGAAAAGAGAAGTTTTATTAATTTTTAAGCTATCCTGGATGTTTTGCTTTTTTATATAAAGTTTGATATTGATTTTCAAAAAAAAAAAATAACAAAGAGATTCAGATGAAGAAAACCTCCAAACAGAGATTCTAGGCCTTTAGGCTGAAGATGAATGCCCCACCAATATAAAAGAACTTTGGGTACTATTCAGGCAAACAGATATCCTTTCTGTTATTCTTAGATTTTAAAAGTTGCTTGTACTTCCTGTTTCCTTGGGCAATCTTATATACTTCTGTGGTCTTCCTGTCATTTAAGAGTGCATAGTTATAAGTAGTTTTCTTTAGTTATTTTAAAAAGTATATTACATATGAAACTTTAGATTCACAAGGATAAAGTAGATAGAATATTTTTTCAATTTTGTTAAATACAAATAGACTAGATATTATAACTGTAATTATGCTTGATAGCTGTTTTGTATATATAATTTTGCTATATTAAATTTGAAACCTGCTTTTTGATTAGGCAGAAAAGGGTAAGTGATGTGGGAATGTCTTTCTATATTCTGTGAATATCAATCTTTAAATAAGGAACTCTTTTGGTCATGGCAAGCACCATAGCATTAGGCAGGAAATAAGAACGTAGGTAGAAGAAGGAGGTCAGAGTCAGACAGAGACATGTTCCAGCTGCACATGTTGCAAGATACAACAAAATAGGTAACCACAGGCCTCACTGCAGGACAGACAAATGGAAATCTGTTGAATTAAGATTGAAGAGCTACTTAGCAATATGCTTGAGACATAGGATGAACAGCATAAAATTAATATAAGCATAAGCATCTGAATCATTTTAGGGGTCCTAAGCAGCAGTTTGTGGCTAAACACCTGAAATTGCAGGTCTGTGTGACTGGCCCCTGTCTGGACAGAGTCAGAAAATTCATGTTACATACATGGAATTATTATTTAATGTATCAATTACTTTCTATCATTTGCAAAGCTGTCTTATTTAGAGAACTAATAATACATTAACATCATTTCCCTACATAGTTTTTTTTTTAATTTTTTAAATCTTCCTCACAATGCTACCAATCCTTATATAATAACATTCTAAAAATAGACCAAACCCCTTGATGTTTATTTTTTCACTAGGTGCAAAATCATGATAAAGAGAAAGACAAGAGACATAAGAGCTCCAGAAAAAAAATTAAAATTATGAATCAATGCATTAAAATATGAGTACAAAAAAGATGTTTATGAAATAGTATGAAGAGAAACTACATTAAGCAATATAGAATGTCTGTTTTGTTGTTTTCAATTTGAAGGGTACATAGAAGAGACATTTTTGTCTATTTGTGTGAACATGTGTAAAATAGAGTGTGCTTATAATTCAAGTAAATTTCATGCTTATGTATTTAACTACACAGTTGGACTTTTGCAATTATTGAATTTTTGTCTACCTTTCTTTTCATTCAGTAGAATGATCTCTCACACAGCACATGCAGATAGTCATTTTAGAAAGATATGATAGCTTTAGTCTATGTTAATTCCTTCTTCTATAAGAGAAAACAGGAAATCTCTCTTGATGAAATTGTTTTTTTATTGATTTTTAGGGGCTACTGGTAAGAGAGTAAACTCTAGTATCTGTCAGGAATTATTTTACTTAAATGTTAATGTATATGCTTTCAGGAAATCAGAAGCTATATTCATCATTAAATTACATTCTAAGTAATAGAATTCCTTTGGGAAAGAGGCAAAGTCTCATCAGTCACTTGTAAGTATAGAAAAAGTTGATAGTCAATAAAAATGATAGAATCAGCATTCTTTTCTTCACATACAGAGAAAGTTTAATTGACACCATGCTGGTGATTATTTCCAGATGTTACACTTGGCTCACAATTATTTGTAGCTGTAACATTTTTTTGCTCTTCTAATTAGCATGCATATGTTACAAAATGGTAAAATTTTTATTTTGGTAAAGTTTCATTTCTTTACTTTTGTGTGAGGGAGGTACTAAGTTTTTCACATGTATCTTTTATTATGTCAGATATATTAGTTGCCAATTATATTCAAGTACAATAAAAAGCTTGAGGTAAATTAAAGTGGTATGTATTTTATTGTGAGGTAAAGAGACTGAAAGTTTAGCATTTAATGGTAATAGCAAAGAGACTAAAAATTCAATGTTTAATGGTAATAGCAGAGACTTAAAATTCAGCATTTATTAAATTCCTGCCCCATCTCAATCAGTATATTACTATTTCAATACACTAAATTGTTGGAATACATTTCTACATGAGGTTCTACTGTACCTCATACATAATAGACAATGAACAATTATGTTTTAATATGATAATTTTTATTAGACTAAATTTAAAGCTGTGACTACAAAGATTAAGTAAAATTTTCTAGATTACTAAGTTTATTGTTTAATTTTGAAACCATAGCACAACTTTATTTTTATGAGAACAAAATTATCTCTAAACATTTTTAATATCTCAAATTTCAAGATTTATCATCCATTAATTATGTGATGTCTTACAATATATTCAATAACTCAATATGATACCTGTCTGTTTTCTAAACTTACTCATAATGACTACTGTGCTGGATAATTTCATGTTAACTTGACACAAAATAGAATTGGCTAAGAGGAGAGAATCACAACTGAGGAAATGCCTCCATAATATCCAACTGAAGAACATATTCTTAATTAGTTACAGATGAGGGAGAATGAGCTCATTGTAGATTGTGTCATACTTATGAAACTTTTTCTGAGTTCTAGAAGAAATCAGGATGAAGAAGCTATAATGAGTAAGCCAGTAAACAGAACTCCTCCATGACCACTGTATCAGCTTTTGCCTCCTGGTTCTGGTCCTGCTTGAGATTCTATCCTTCTTTAGTGATGTGGAAGTCTAAGTTAAATGAACCCTTTCCTCAAGTTGCTTTAGCTAAGGTTTTATTATTATTATTATCATTACAGTAATAGTGTCCTTGAATAAAACAATTCTTATAAATGTAATGGGAAAAATACAAATTTTCAGCACGAAAACAGCACTCATCTCCAAGGAAAACAGAGGATGCTTGGCTTTTGGTGTGCAAAATTTTGTTTCAATGTGTTAAGCTTTATGTGTATATTTGTAGTCACACAGCAAGGAAGACTAAGTAAAAGTACTTGTTTTTCAAATACCTTGATAGAAAAAATTAATAAAACAGTATAAATGGTTACAGATCATAAATTAAAACTGGTGAAAATTTAGCTTTGGTTTTAATAAGAGCTTGCAGGCTGTTAAGTTAACAGATTCCAATTTTTAATTATGATTTTTTATATGTCTATGTGAATGCAGTGCTTGGCAAGGATAGAAGAGGAACTCAGCTCTCTTGGAGCTTGTAGTCAAAAATATCTCTATCTCACCACTGATCCAACAGCTACTTAGTCCCAAATAAATATACAGAGACTTGTATTAATTATAAACTGTTTGGATAATGGCTCAGGCTTATTACTTACTAACTCTTAAACTTTATGTTAATCCATATTTCTTATCTAAGTTTAGCCACATGGATTGGTGACTTTACTCTGTGCTGCAGCCTCATCTTGCTTTCTCTAGGTCTGGCTGACATCTACTGATTCTGTGTCAATTTTTTTTCCAGCATTCTCCTAGTCTAGTTTTCCCTGTCTTTACTTTTTTTTTTTTAACTAACTATTAACAAATCAGTATTACATCAAACCAACACAAAAACCAAATCTTTATTATGTTCAAAAACATTATTTTGCAGAAGCTGGAATTATGTAAAATTGTAAGCTGTCCAGTGTAGGAGCTGCAATCCTAATTAGGATCACCTAATTAGGTCACCTATAGGTCACTTATATCACCTATAAGAGCAAGCAATCTTACCTGTTAAACTTTCTATTCACCCCTTAACATACATGTTTTTGCCTGATATTCGACAAGATGTTAGGTCATACAAGAAGATTGGGATAAATAGATGTCAATGGAACAAAAATACTCCAAGATAATTTGATTATGAATCTGTCACATTTAACTTATACATAGGCATACAAATTGAATTGGTAAATCATGCTTGTCAAATCTTCAATGTATGTGTAATTTCTCCCTGTTAATTTCATCTCATATTAGTTAGATTTAATTTTCTTGATCATCTTTACTTATATTTTTCTATTTCTTGTCCTAAGTATATTTTTTGTCACAAGTATATTATATATTTTTATGCTTATACTTGTGGATATTTGGAGCTTATGATTACATATCTTAACTTGATTAAACTTTGTGGAAACAAAATCATGTAATATTAATATTTCTGAAGTGTTTATTACAATAATGTACATTAGATTTTGCATAAGGGAATAAATAGATAAGTGATTATTGCTGTGAGTAGTAAAAATAATACATTTCTATAGTTTTTTTAGAGACAGATTCATATTTTAAAGCATCCTTAGAATTGTGGTATTGATTTGAAAGAAAAAAGTAAAATTGTTTTGGCAATCCTGGCTTTCCTATTATTCCAAATGAAATTGAGTATTGTTCTTTCAAGGTCTAAAAAATATTGTGTTGGGATTTTGATAGGCAGTGCATTGAATCTGTAGATTGCCTTTGGTAGAATTGCCATTTTTACTATGTTGATCCTACCAATCCAGGAACATGGGAGAGCTTTCCATTTTCTGATATCCTCTTCAATTTCTTTCTTCAATGATTTAAACTTTTTGTCAAATAGGTCTGTTACTTCTTTGGTTATAGTTACTCCAAGGTATTTAATAC
>PVIH01024006.1:0-23686 GCA_004025045.1 Sigmodon hispidus
CCCATCCTTTTATATCCCTGATCTTACTGTCAGAATTTTCTCAGAGCCACAATTTCGCTTTCCCTATTCCTGCTCTGCTAAACAGCCCCAATTTCAGCTTCCCTATTCCTGCTCTGCTAAACAGCCCCAATTTCAGCTTCCCTATTCCTGCTCTGCTAAACAGCCCCAATTTCAGCTTCCCTATTCCTGCTGCGCGTCCCCAGCAATGAGAGGTTACACTTGCTCATCAGCAAGCTCCCTCTCCTCTGTCTTTCTCTACAGGCAGAGCTCTGCCCGCTATGACCGCGGATCCCAATTACCTGGGACTTACTGGTATACCCCCTGACGGTGGAGAGTTCTGGATCCCGTCGTCCGTCGGAGCGATTCCCCGAAGAGATTCTCCGATGCGATTCTCTGATGCGATTCCCCGGTACGGACCACCAGTTGTCGCGCCCAACCTCACCAGCAAGGAAGAACACAAGTCAGGATTCTTCTCTCCAGCCATTTATTCAGGACCTGTTGACAATCTTCTGGCTTCTGACTTCCGACGACGGGGGAAGCCCGCTCGTGGCTAAATACCCTCTGGGCCTCCAACCCCAGCAAGCTACGTGGACATTGCCTATAGGTCCTAGGACGCAGAAGCAAGCCACCATCCTCGCCTACAGCCAAAAAAGGAGTTGTTTACTCCCGAGAGCACTAGCCCTTGGGAGGGCTGAAGGCAGAAACCGGCGCCATCTTTAGGGCGCGGTACAATGCTCCCTACAATCTCCTCAGCACCCTGTTTACTTGCCCCCTTTTTCTTTGTCATTTGGAATTCATCTGAGGGAGGAAGAGGAGGAGGGCATATAAACTGTTCTGCTCTGAATTATAGTCTTAGCAATTGCTGGAGTGGACATCATGAAAGTGCATTGGTGGCGCAAATTCCTTCGGGTGTGATGCTCCCCCTGAGGGTGGAAGAAGTGAGTCAACAGTTTCCTGTGATAACCTACAGGCATAAGAGCGACTTTGGAGTTACAGCAGCTATTGTTACCGCCATTGCTGTGGCTGCTGCGGGGACTACGGCTGCCAGACTTGCCCTATCACAGACCATGCAGAATGCAGCTGTCATTAATAAATTTTCTGATTCTGTTGCCACAGCACTGGAGATTCAAGAGACATTGAACAGACAGATTCATTTTGGGATTTTATGCCTGAATCAGCAGATTTCTCTGTTGAAGGAACAGATGGACACTTTATATCTGCAATAGAGACTATCATGTGATCTGGGGTACCCTACCTTATGCGTAACCCCTATGGAAGTTTTGAATGCAAGTGCTCAATTAAGAAAGCTTAATGCCTATATTAGTGGACCTTGGAATGCAACATTTTTGAATTATACTTTACAGTTAGCTCATGCCATTCTTAAGATTAATGAGACCCGTGTTGCCCCTATTGAGGCAGCCACCTTTTGGAATAAGTTGGCTATAGCAGCTGGATGGGTACAGCGCTGGGAGGGATCAGTTTCCCTACTAGTATTGTGTGGCGGGGGGCTTCTTGGCATTTTGTATATTTTCTGTAAATGCCAGCCATGCCAGAAGTGGCAACATGAAATGATAAAGCAGGCCTTGATGGCCATGCAACCTTCTCCTCAAGCCCAGGTTTGGGTTTCTATGATTCAGTAAATATCTGCTGAGATGTTTGGGCATTCCAGGTATGGCAGAGCGGTTGATTGAGGTTGCCACAAGTTAATGATGTTTGTTTTCGCACAGACTTGTGAGGCTAGCACACTGCACTCAGGGCTTTGCTTTTGCCCCTCTTTCAAGGACAGCATGCCTGGCTGCATGTGGGTTGATGCCACAATTTCCCACCTCCAGAAAAGGCATCGGATGGCCTGGGCTCCTACTGGGTGGAGGACACCTGATTAGGTGCCTGTGTATCAGAGTCCCTTCTGCAGGAGGCCAGACCTCTACTCTCATCTGTTGCAATATAATAAAAAAGGAAGAGCTGTAGGAGGCTGAGGATGGCCGCTCCCTGAGATGGTGCCGACTTCCACTCCACTCTCCCTTGGACTATGTGGTAAACAACTCCATATTTGGTGTGGCCCTGATTAGGGACCTCCCTCTGCCTACCTTGGCCAATGATTGGCGCCCATGTGGTGGTGTGTGATTGCTGGCTGTGGTGAGCAGGCGCAGTCATCGGTGGGTAGGGGCTTGAGTCGATGGAGAGGGAGTAGTCTGTATGTAAAAAGGTCCTGAATAAACTGCTGAGAGAAGAATCCGGCATCATATCTTCCTTGCTGGTCGAGGTGGAAATGACAAATTCTTAAGGTAGATTGTTCTCCAATTTTCTGAAAATCTACCATATTGATTTCCAAAGTAGATGCATAAGTTGACACTCTTACTAACTAGCAATGGGTGTTGTAGAATATTTGGTTAACTATGTAAAGATGTGTTACTATTTTATCTTGTCTGCCCAAGGCATCTGACTTGTCTAATAGAAAGCTGAATAGCTAATAGCTAGGCATAGGAGGGATATACAGGGAAAGTGAAATGGGGAGCCAGTGAGGGAGCAGCCACCATGGTGCCAGTCACCTAGGGGGCCACCAGCTGAGAGCCAACTAGACAGATATGGAGGAAGAAGGAAGCATGATGATAGCATGTAGATGAGGTATATGAGCCTTGGGGGAAGCACATAGACTAGTAGAAATAGGTTAATTTAAGTTTAAGAAAAGCTAGTCAGAAAGAAGTCTAACTTAAGGCCAAACATTCATAATTAATAATGTCTCCATGTCATAATTTGAGATCTGGTGGTCCAAAGCCTGCTACAGGAATGTTCTTGGAAGATTTTGAATGACATTTAAGGGGTGCTATTGGGTGGTGTGATATTTGATTTCTTTCTGTATGCTGTGAATATTATTGGTTAATAAAAGGATTGTTATGGTCTATAGCAAGACATCTTAGAAACAGGCAGGAAATAGAAGCATAGATAAAGGAGAAGGAGGGCAGAGTCAGACAGAGATGAACTGCTGCCCAAGAGAGCAAGATCTAATGAACAGAGGTAAAGCCACTAGCCCTGTAGCAAGACACAGATTTATAGAAATGGATTAAGATGCAAGAAATAGATAGCAATGTGCCTGAACCATAGACAAAGTGGCAGGTAAATAATATAAGCCTTTGTGTGATTATTTGGGGGCTAGGTGGCAGTGAGGCCACAAGCATCTATGAACCTCAAGGCTAGGATGAAAAGGCCAGGCTAGAAACTCTTACTGCAGTGGTGGGTGATGTCTTACCTTGGGTTCCTACATCTGGTTAGGTCTCCATTAAAACACAAGTCTTCTGTTGAAGTTGTTTGCTTGAGTATGGAGCTCCTATACGTCAATAAAGTCTGGGGTTGTTGGGTGAGCCTCAAGGGGAGTTAATGGGCAGTGTCAATGTCTTATCTGGGGTCTCTAGAAGTAGCATGGCCTTTGATAAAAATCCAGAGGTATAGTCCAGAATATGGAGCTCACAGAAGAAACTTGGTGCAATTTTTTATCTTGATAGAATCATTGGATATTATGAGTTTCCTGTTTCCCATTTCCAGATTATAAATCATTAAGAAACAGAGTTGTAGAAAAATAACCACATAAGTTTTATATGTAATAAGTTGGCTAGAGGCTAAAGATTTTTTCTAAATCCATAGGGAAAGAAATGATAAGTGACATTATACTTGTACAGATTGACTAGATTTAGTAACAGAACATGTGGGAAACAATTTGTAACTTGAATACAGATGTATGCATATTTAGAATTTTATCCTCAAATTTGTCTGAGGAAGAAAAAAATAGTAAGATACTCAATTGCTCAGTTTTTTAGGTTTTTAGTTGAATCTAGAGGATGTTGAACTGATAGATAACATTTGCCAGTAAATGATCATATTACTGCCATTACTTGAAAGTACAAAAACAGGAAAAAAAATAGTTCATCCCAACCAAAATGATTTAGTAAACAAGGAGAAAACAGTCATACCACTTTATAGTAGTATCAGTATAGTTTAGAAAGAAAGTTTTAGGTAGATTGAATGAAGGCAGGAATCAATGCTTAAACAAAACACCTAAATTAAGATCACCATAGCTCTAAGCAGGTTAGTAACTTGGTTGTAGTAAGAAGAGAGAATTTATCTCCCTTTGATGCAATCTTCTAATTAAAAGGAGACCAATATTTAGAGCTGTCAATCAGGATTTTGAAAAGCCTGAGTGGGAACAATCATGAAATGGTAACTAGCTAAAATGAGCAGAGAACTTTGGAGAGAGTGAAATGGAATGAACTTTGAGTATAGAGTGTCACTGAAACACATACTTGTTAATTGTATGTAAAGCTAGCTCGCACTTTTTATGTCATTAAAAAAAAACTCTAAGAATATATCACTTGTTGCATAAATGCACAGAATAGGCATATATTGTAAGGAGGTTGATGTTCAAATTGGGGAGAATAGTGGAAAGACACAAGGTTTAATCGTGTTTGCTAATGTTATTATAGTTATGGCCCATATATATAAGGCTGCATAAAGGATGAAGTGAAAATATGTACAAGATAAATGAAGTACATGAAAAACTGAACTTAATGTCAATAGGATATACTTATGTGTTTAAGGACTTGGTAGAATAACCTATAATAGAAACTGCTAGCCATTGCAGCATGGTCATGTAACAAATCGGAAAAGTTTTACAGATATTAGAGATATATTTGCCATTAAAGAGATACTGAAAATGTGCATCACTAGAAAAGATGGACACAGGGCTGGAGAGATGGCTCAGGGGTTAAGAGTACTGACTGTTCTTCTGGAGGACCTGAGTTCGATTCCCAGCATCCACATGGCAGCTAACAACTGTCTGTAATTCCAAGATCTGACACCCTTACACAGTTATACATGCAGGCAAAACACCAATTCACATAAAATAAAAATAAATATTTTAAAAAAAGAAAAGATGGACACATGGAAAGTATGACTGATAACATGAAATATGGTAACATGTGAACATGTGAAGCTATATTTCAAGATGCATATAAAAATTGGTTTGGAAATCATAATTAAAATCTAAAAGATATAACAACCACTCTGTTAATTTTTTAGTAGTGAAAAATATTAAAAACAATGATAGATAATGAAACAGTGAATTATTCTGTAATTTAATATGTGATGTAAATAGGCATGCTTTTCCTTGAGGTAACTACATTTTTAATCAAATTTTATACATTTTATTGTGATTGTTTTCTTAATAATTAAAGTTTCTTTATCAAGAAAACAACTGGAAAAAAAAGGGAAAATTAGATAACTAATAAAGAAAAATTGCCAATCATAGTGCCTGTTCTTAAAATCTAATAGTTCAGTGAGTAAGACATTTTGCTATGCAATTAATCACAGGGATAGTTGTAATTTAAAAAAGGACACATGTTGGGAATCAGAGTTGTTTTCAAATAAAATTATGATTTGAAAGAAGCCAATTAGAGAAACATGCATAATGTTTTCAAACAAAAATTATTCTAAATATGTCACTTTTGTAAAATAAGAGAAAGTCCTTGTTGAATAATACTAGTAAAGGCAGAGATGCATCCATTCCCTACTATATAGTGGGATACACACACACACACACACACACACACACACACACACACACACACACACACATACATTTCTGAGGAAAAAATAAAAAAAATTCTATAATAAAACAATATTGTGATTTCCAAACTGAAAGATAATGCAGTAATGTCACTTCTCCCCCAGCCTGTCTCTACAAATCAGCTGACTCAATGTTCTTAATCCTCAACCAAAAAGGGAAGTGGCAGTTGAAGCTGAACTTCTTTCTCCTCTCTCTCCACCCAGCTATGTGTCAATTTTCATAGAGCTAGAATTAAAGGCATGTGCCACAGCTGTCTGTTTCTGTTAGACACTGAACTCACCAGAGGATTCTCTGTGTCCAGTGATAGGATTAAATGCATAGGTCAACACTCCCTGACTTCCATGGGTTGGCTTTGTGAATGACTCTGTCCTCTGATATTTCAGGCAATTTTTTTTACTAAATATACAGTATATCACCAAGGAAAAAGGAGCAGCCAAGCTTTTAGATTCTGCATCTTAACTTTATAAAAAATCAAGAAATGTCAAAGGCACGATTGAGGAAGAACACGAGTAGAAATATTTTGTGTGATAGAAGAATATCTATTTTCAATTATATATATATACACACATTATATATATTGCTTAGACAAACTAATGGTAAATACAAATAAAACAAGTGTTCACTCACTTCATTTAATAATTTCGTTACCTTTGCTGAACTCAGGAAAAAATTCAAGTGAGTCTTAAGTGAGGAAGCTATTGGTTACATATGCTAGTTATGAGTTTGGAGTTCAGATTTGACTAGCAACTGGAGGTAAGCAAACAGTAATTGAAAGCTATCTGGAATAATAAAGTATA
This sequence comes from Sigmodon hispidus, assembly GCA_004025045.1. Lineage (NCBI taxonomy): Eukaryota > Metazoa > Chordata > Mammalia > Rodentia > Cricetidae > Sigmodon > Sigmodon hispidus. The sequence goes on from PVIH01024006.1 coordinate 6,415, forward strand.
AATTCTAGTCCCCTAAATAATAATGTTTTATCATTACAAAGTACCGATGAAGGTATTTAAATACATAATGTGTCAGGTGCTCCACTGAGAAATTTGCATGAGATTGAGGAAAATCGTGATTAGGCAGGAGAAAAAAATTAAGTCAAATATTTAGTAAACTGTTTGAAATCATATTTAGAACTTTGTTCTTGTTTCAAACTTTTTTATTTATAAAATAATTTTTTTTAATTCATGTATCCCCTTGCTATTCCTCCCTTCCCCCTCCCAACCCCTCCTGGTCAGCCTTTACCTTCTCTAAGCCCCATCCCCTCCCTCCAAAGGGCAAGAAGTTCCAAGGTAGATTAACTCAACATCCACTTCAGGCAAATCCGATTTCCTCTTCCTAATATCAAGACTGGGTTAGGTGTTCCTCTCGGGTAGGTGGGGCGCATGGGCTCCAAAGTTCCAGTTCACACACAGAAACACAGTCTGATTCATCCACTTGAGGCTTCCCATGCTGCCCATGTCATTGGACATGGCCTATTCTTCAAGGGCCTAGTTAATTTTACTGATGGTTCTCCATTGGCTGTTTTTGATTCAGTGAGCTCCCTAGAGCTCTAGTCAGCCATCAGTGTGGGAATTTTCCTCATAATCCCCATCCTCTTGCTCATATATACTCTCCTTCTTCGTTCTCAGCTGGACCAGGGACTCAGCCCAGTGCTCAGCCATGTATCATTGCCTCTACTCTCTATTCGTTGTTGGATCTAAGTTCTGTGATGGCACTTATAATCCATTTAATTATAAGGGAAGTCCTATCTAAGCAACACCTTCACTATTGGTTGGAGACCTAGTCAGGGACATCCTGTGAGTTCTTAGAGGTTTCCCTAGCACCCGGTCTTTTTCCAACCCCACGTTGGCAATATGCTGCTCACCTGAGACTCCTATTCACCCACCTTGTGATTTTGTGTTCACTCTTCTTTTTGTCTCTCTCTTGTTCTTATATTCACCTTCCACTAACAAGAAGTGAAACTGGTTTTACTGAATCTCGAAATAATTAAATGCTGGATGGTAATTTGCGATGAATTTTGAACTAAAACAAAAACATAGTATTCTAAGCTATGTCCTGAACTATGACTTCCATAAAGTACATATGCATTTAAGCATATTTAGTTGGTCAGAACTTATTGCAAAATAGTATAGAAAATCATTTTAAAATAATTATTTAAAAATAAATAATTATTTAGATAAATATTTAAAAATAGATAATTTAAAAACATATCTATAAGTTTGAAAGTATAATTGACATAGAAAATTTTTGTACAAAAGGCTATGAGGGAGACTCAATAATATGTCATATACAATATCAAAACTAATAAGACAATACGAAATAATTTACTTTATTATAGTAGTCTATTTTTGTTAAAAGAAGATTTAGGTGTTCCAACAAATTTTATTTATTTGCTTGTTTTATATATCAGTTAATACACTAATATTTCTTTAAGATTAGGTTTATTATGGGTTACTGAGCACTTGTCTAGATAGCATTAATAATGAAGGATATTATATTACATAGTTCTACTTGGAACTGCTTATTTGAAATTATCATATTTATAAATCTGTCCAAAATTATGAAACCTTAGGGCTATTTCAGACTTTTGGTTATGGTAGAAGGGTGCAGATATCTAAAAAGATTTTCATTTCTGATCATTGAAACCAAAGCAAAATACAAAACTATGGTTGAATTACTGATGAATTTTACATAAAGTAAAGAAATTCCAAGAATCTACAAATTATTCTGGGGATATAAATAAAGAACACCATCCATTCACTTGCGTTTGAGCAGAATTTAGGTACGGATAATGAAATATGATTTTTTTGCTTGTTTTGTTATTATTAATAAAGACTCATATTTTTTTATCCATGTATCCCCTTGTTCAAATGCCCTTCCCCTCCCAACCCTACAAGTCACTCTTCTCCCCATCTCCTTATCTCCTCTCCAGCAAGGACAGTAGGTCCCAAGGTCATGAGGGGTTTAGTTCAGCATCCACTACAGGCCAATCCACTTTCCTCATCCCCACATCAACACTGGCTCAAGTGTCCTCTGGAGGTAATAGGCTCCAAAGTGCCAGTTCAAGGTGCTTCAGTTCCCAAGCTGTTCAGTGTTTGTGATTTGCAGCTTGGACATGCTTTGTTTTTTTTTTAAAGTCCACTAATGAGTGAATACATCCCCTGCTTATATTTCTGGGATTGTAAAACCTCGCTCATGAGGATATTCTCCATATCCATTCATTTGCCTGCAAATTATAGAATATCATTGTTTCTTACTGCTGAGTAGTACCTTATTGTAAAGATGTACCACAGCTTGTTAATCCATTCCTTAGTTGAGGGGCAACTAGGCAACTAGGTTGTTTCTAGGTTGTTGTTGTTTTTTTCTTTTTTTTTCTTTTTTCCTCTTACTTTTTTATTATGAATAAAGTCACATTTTCTATCCATGTATATCATTATTCAAGGTCTCTCCCCCTCTCACACCCTCCAGTCACTCTTTCTTCTCCACATGGGCAGGAGGTTCCAAGGTCCCAATATTGCTCAGTTCAGCTTCCACTCCTGGAAGATCCAGTTTCCTCACCCCAACATCAAAACTGAGTCAGGTGTTCCTCTTGAGGGAATGGGATTTAAGGTGCCACTCCTATGTGTATCAGATCCAAAGCTGTTCAAGGGTTATGGTTTGCAGCTTGGACATGCTTTGTTTTTTGCTTTTTTTGTTTTGAGTCCACTAATGAGGGAATACATCCCCTGCTTATCTCTCTGGATTTGAGATACCTCACTCAGGAGGATATTCTCTAAATCCATTCATTCGCCTGCAAATTTTGGAATATCATTTTTTTCTTACTGCTGAGTAGTACTCTATTGTATAGATGTAGCAAGTTTGTTCATCCATTCCTCAACTGAGGGGCTTCTAGGTTGCTTCCAGGTTCTTGCTATTATGAATAATGCTGCTAAGAACATGGTTGAGCTAATGCCTTTGGAGTGCGAATGTGCATCTTTCAGGTATACACCCAGAAGTGGTATTGCTGGAGCCTTGGGGAGATTGATTCCCAGTTTTCTGAGAAACTGTCATACTGCATTACAGAGTGGCTGAACAAGCTTACAGTCCCATCAAAAATGAAGGAGTGTTCCTTTGCTGTACAACCTCTCTAGCATAGGGAGTGACTATCTGTGACTTTTATCTTAGCCAATCTGACAGGTGTCAGGTGGTATCTCAAAGTTGTTTTGATTTGCATTTCTCTGATGGCTAAAGATGAAGAGCACTTTTTCAGGTGCTTTTCAGCCATTCGTAGTTTCTCTGCTGAGAATTCCCTTTTTAGATCTGAACCCCATATTTTGATTGGGTTATTCAAGGTTTTGGGCTGTAGTTTCTTGTGTTCTTTATATATCTTAGAGATCAATCCTCTATCACTTGTAGGGTTGGTGAAAATATTTTTCCATTCCGTCAGCTGTCATTTTTTCCTGTTTCAGTGCTCTTGGCTCTACAGAAACTTCTCAGTTTCATTAGGTCCCATGTATTGATTTTTGTTCTTAGTGTCTGTGCCACTGGTGTTATATTTAGGAAGTGGTCGCCTGTGCTAATTCATTGCAGGGTATTTCCCACTTTCTTTTCTATCTATTTCAGAGTGGCTAGGTTTATATTGAGGTCACTTTGTTTCCATAAAATTAATGAGACATTAATTTATTTAAAATTATACTGAATTAAGTTTCATTGATAAAAAGAATTTAAATTTTTATTTTAATACTAGGTAGTTGGCTGAAAAATAAATTTATTAACAAAATAGTTTTAAAATTGAAAAAGTATTCATAAAAGCATGTCTACTTTTACAATCACACTAAACTTTAGAGGCAATGATAATCCTAGCTTTATAGTAATTTAAAAAGAGACTTATTGATTCTACTGTCTGTCTCCATGGTCCTTTATTCATGAAAGTTTGCTCCAGAGAACAGTTAACAATGTTTAAACATATTTTTTCTCAGAGATAGAGTTGTTATTCTGATGTTTTAGGTATAAGAAAAATCATAAAGTATTCTGAAATTTGAAGGACATATATCACATCACAAAATAACCTGATCCAAGGCAAAAACCAATTTAAGAAATTCTCTCTCTCTCTCTCTCTCTCTCTCTCTCTCTCTCTCTGTCTCTGTCTCTGTCTCTGTCTCTCTTGATAGGATCTCATTCCAAGCAATATGTAATATGTTATTGCACATCCAAATTGATGACTTAAGTTTTATGTTTTCTTTTATCTTCTTTGAAGTCTAGGTCAATTTATCCAAGCAATGTACATAATAATATTTCCAATTATATAATCCCTATATTATAATAATGCAATCTACTTATATATAACATACACTTATAACAATTATAATAAATTAATATATCACATATTTATTATATATTCTATGTATAATTATATATGACATATTACACAAAATAAAATATAACATAATTTACTTAATTTTAATTATATTCTAATAATTAATATACTAATATATCACTCTAATATTAAAACATGCAACTAGTATTAAAATAATTAATTTTCTGTTGATTATTCAATCTCAGAATATATTCACCTGAATTCCTATTCCGGTTTTCTATCTCAGGAAATTTTATTAAAGATTATAATAATGGAAATTAAGAAATATTTAGCTATCCTTAACATATTCCACGTATCCAATCAAGTCTCTTATTTATCATATTATTGTGAAATTAGGAGAGCTAACACCTTTCAAACCTAATAATATCTCTTAAGATTAGGATTTAGTATGCTTACTCTCTGCTCCCACAACTTACTCTTTTGAATGTCATTTACACATTCTGTAAATATGCAAAATGTGCACAGAATGCACTAGATTGCATTATTTTAAGATGACAACATTTATTGAGAAGTTATTGACTGTTACACATAACATTAAAAAGACACAGGTTTTACAATACTGGTTATTCAGTGGTTAACACTTAGAACATTCGTGTACATCATAACATTGCATTACTTTTGTTCTGCCATATGTAAAAGCACATATTTATTCTTTATATTTCAATTTAATCCCATCTGGTCCATGTCACCAGTATATTAAATCTCTTTATGATTGCTATTTAAAAACATTAAACTTAAAACTTTTTTATATATTCATAATAGTAGTTGTAGTATGTATATGTATATGTGTGTGAAGAGAAAAATAGGGTTAAAAAGAAATAGGAAACAGCAAAAATTTAAATTTTGTCCTTTGCTACTGAGACCAGTTCTTTAAAAGATATTACCTTAACTTTTAGTAATGGACAAAAAAAAATGTTATAGATAAGCTCAATTAACTTGCATGAATCATTAATCTAAGCAATTTTTTACAGAGCAATATCAACTAAAGCATTAATTTTCAAGCAGATGTTACTATTTTCTTTTTATTTCACTCCTTCAGTTTTTATATCTTTAATATGACCCCTAAGATTTACAGGTTAAGGATTAAATACACATATACTATGACATTTTTATTTTTTAGATCAATAATGAAAATTCAAAGTTGATTTACTGTTAATTTTCAGTTGGAAAAAATAACTAAGTAATGGTCTTATGAAATGCAGGTTGTGTTAAATCTTTCTGTATTTCTGAGATTGAACTTGAATCACTGATGTTTTTATTTCTATCATCTAAGTACTAAAATTATAGGATTACACAACTCAGATGCAGAGCCACCTCACCTTTAAAACATCTAATGGATTATTCCAAAGGGGAATTTAATGAGTAAACAACTAAATAATGCTAGTATTAACCTGTTGTTGGTTGTTTTATACTTCTGGTGGGCACCACCCAACTCCTATATAAATCACAAATGAAAGCATATTTTTAATTACAAATGCTCGGCTTTAGCTTAGCTTTCTAGCTACCTTTTCTTAACTTTAAATTATCACATCTATTGCTTCTGGGCTTTTTCTTTTTGTGGCTTGCTGTGTAGCTGAGTGGCTGGCTGCTAGAGTTCTCCTCCTTCTCTGGCTATTTCATTTTTTCTTCTTTCAGATTTTTCTTTTAATTTGTTCTCTCTATCTGCCAGCCCTGCCTCTCCTTTCTGATACTTTGCTATTGAATGTTCAGTTATTGCTAGACCATTAGTTGTTTTACACCAGCAAAGTAACTCAGCTTGATAGAGTTAAACAAACACAATATTAAAAAAATGAACACACTTTAAAATAACAATCTACAACATTAATCCATTAACAATTTTAGAATAGTTTAAATATCGTTACATTTATTAATATCAGCCTAAAGAACTGGCTTTGGGTAGTTATATGAATCACAGTAAACATGTGCTCTATCTGTCCACAATTACTTCCACATATCAAGGTATCTCCATGTATAATAGAAGATATTAAGACAAATAATCATCTCTATATTTGTATGTTATATACACATACATGGTGTATATGTATGCTAGTATTATACATGCACATATGTACACATATATCCACATAAATGCATAATATGAGATCCAACAGTGTATGTATCTATAACATAGAACTTTAAAAGTTGTTATTGTAATTTTGTTGACAGGTTACTGAGAAAAAATATTAAGAATCATAACATTAAGAAACTCAACTTTTTGTTATACTTCCATACAAAAGTTTGTAATATTTAATATTTCCAGTTGAGAACTATATATTGTTTCCTTTGTTTCTGATGAGAAAATAGTGTAGGTGAGAGGAGAAGGACCCATCTATTAGTCATTTAAATTCAAAGAGCTTGAGTGCTCATTAAATGAATTTTTCCTCAAAATGTTAGAAAACACAAATATGACATTTTCTGCCCTTTATGAATTAGAGCATATGGCTTACAAAGGAATGCTTTATTGTATTAGTTTCAACATAAACTCTAATTTTAATAACATTAGGTATCTAAAAGGTAGGTATTATTATATCCCAGTCAATTATAATTTTATTCATAGTGAGTTTACTACTAATTTCTTGTTTTAGATATCCAGTATTTATTAGTATGATTTCTTATGGCAAATTTGGTTGTGTTCTTTAAGCCTCCATTTAATTGCATTGTCAGATGCAGGCAGAAACTTAGAAATGTATGTTAGATAGTAATTGGTAGTAAAATAACACAGTCATGCCTGTTTGCATGTAAATTACTGCTATTATGAGCTGTGGAACTGCCTGAAAGTATGAAATTATGTTGAGTTGTTATTTTAGTAGACAGTAACTGTTGCTGCTCCCATGTATTCATTATAGATACCAACTATCTTCTTGATGGATTGTTAGTTTTACCTACCAGTGTAGCATCTAGACAGGTATAGCTGACAAAGTACAAGTATTTATTAGAGACATCAGCACCTGATACAGTGCTACTCTGTGAGAACAATTATACAACATTTCAACATATTGAAGATTTATTTTAGAAGATGCAAAAAGATAAAAGTTGTTATGCATAGCATGGTTAGAATTTGACATTTTTCTACCTTCCAACCAAAATCTTATATAATTCTTTTGTACAGTAGTGTTTTATGGCACCGATTAATGTTTTATAATAACATCTTTGGTGCATTGGTACACCCCCTTAAAACTTTCATATATCAAATCTTCTTTCTTGTGATCTAAATATTGTACCAATATCAAGAGAGTATGTTTGTTCCAAATAAAATTACAACTTTGACATTACTAATTGTCACACATTTGTGAAAATCACTTTTTAAGAGCTGCTTTCTTTGATCATTTCATGCCTTGATTATATCCAGAATATTTAAAGCTGTATTACTAATATGCATTTAAAGCAATAACAAATGACTTCATAATTTCCATCTTATCACATACATGAAAATTACTCAATGAAATGCTTTCATATTATTGTAGTAGCTGTGACTTTGATTAGTACTTTGTGTATAGTTCAGATCTCATGTTAATCTATAAGAAAAATGATATAAGCCAATGATAGTATTTCTAAATTTTTACCTCTTAAAAGATTTCCAAATTTGAAACTATAATAAAGTATATAATGCTCATCCACTCAAACATAATCTAAATACTTTGAGATTTTACCCAGACATACACACATACCACCATTAGTACTATTACAACAACATCACAGACAATATTTTTGAACATTCAAATCAATTTTATAAAAATCAGAATTTACTAAATAATCTTTAGGAAGTAAGGATTCTTAACGATATTGTTTTACCAGGGATATGCTAATAAGACACAACTAAGCCAAAAACAACGTTTTTAAGCATTAATTAGAAGTTACTCTTCTCATGAAGTCTCTCAGCTTGTTGTAGAAGTATTGAACTCATGCACTTGAGAGTCTTCAGCAATCACTCTACTATTGAAAAACAAACTCATTGCCAATATTTTTTGTTTTTCTCCCCACACAGTCACTTATTTTTATAGCATGTTATTACTGATTTGGTAGAGCACTGTATATAGATAATCAACTATTTTACCACTGACGAATGACTATACCTTCAACATGAATGTTGTTTCATGCTTTTATTTAATAAGTGAAAGAAGAATAAAATAGTGAAGATGTATTTGAATTTGGCAATTGAATATTGAATTTGGCAATGACAAGCATATCTTATATTGAAAGTTCAAAAAATCCTTTTAGTAAAATTTTAAACTACAATCTATTGGGTAAAAGAACTAGGTCCTCCAAGGGCAGGCAATTCTTTATTGAAATGTGGAGCTTCCCTCTCCCATGTTCCTGGATTGGTAGGATAACATAGTAAAAATGTCAGTTCTACCAAAGGCAATCTACAGATTCAATGCACTGCCCATCAAAATCCCAACACAATATTTTTTGGACCTTGAAAGAACAATACTCAATTTCATTTGGAATAACAGGAAAGCCAGGATTGCCAAAACAATTTGGCTCAACAAAAGAACCTCAGGAGGTATCACCATCCCTGACTTCAAGCTATACTATAGAGCTACAGTAATAAAAACAGCTTAGTACTGGCATAAAAACAGTTGAGGGAGAGGGGAAAGAACTGGATTTGGCCAGAAGTGGAAACTTATCCAAGCATTATTGGGCCAGTGGGACCATAGGACTATCTGCTCCCTGCCCAGGGAGGGGATGGGGAGTTGCAGAGAAGAAAAATGACCAGATGTGGTGGGAGGGGGAAGAGACCTTGAATAAAGATATACAGGGATGGAAAAAAAAATTCAGAGGGAAAGATGAACACAAAGAAAATATATGTGTAGCAATCTTATTTGTATTTCCACCCTTGATAAGCCATGCTTATGATTCTTATCCTCTGTATAGTTATTGTTAACTCTTCCACATTTTAAATTATTTTTACTGTTTTTTTTGATAAATACAAAATAAAGAAAAAAAAAACAGTACCAATAGAATAGAATTGAGGATCCAGACATTAACCCAAAACCTGTGAACACCTGATCTTTGACAAAGAGGCCCAAAACATTCAATGGAAAAAAGATAGTATATTTAACAAATGGTATTGGCATAGCTGGATGGAAGTGGGAAGAAAAATGCAAATAGATCCGAGCCTGTCACCCTGCACAAAATTCAAATCCAAGTGGATCAAAGACCTCAACTTAAACCCAGCCACTTTGAACTTGATAGAAAAGAAAGTGGGAAATACACTTCTACGAATTGGCACAGGCGACAACTTCCTAAATATAACACCAGTGGCACAGACACTAAGACCAACAATTAATAAGTGGGATCTCCTGAAGCTAGGAAGCTTCTGCAAAGCCAAGGACACTGTCAATAGGACAACACGACAGCCTACAGAATGGGAAAAGATTTTCACCAACCCAACAAGTGATAGAGGACTGATCTCTAAGAGATATAAAGAGCTCAAGAATCTAGTGCCCCAAACCTTGAATAACCCAATCAAAAAATGGGATTCAGATCTAAAAAGGGAATTCTAAGCAGAAGAATTACGAATGGCTGAAAGGCACCTGAAAAAGTGCTCATCATTTTTTAGCCATCAGAGAAATGCAAATCAAAACAACTTTGAGATACCACCTAACACCTGTTAGATTGGCTAAAATAAAAGACACAGATGACAGCCTATGCTGGAGAGGATGCAGAGCAAGGGCAACACTACTCCATTGTTGGTGGGAGTGTAAGCTTGTTCAGCCACTTTGGAATGTAATATGGCGGTTTCTCAGAAAATTGAGAATCAATCTCCCCAAGGACCCAGCAATATCACTTCTGGGTGTATACCCTAAAGAAGCACATTCACACTCCAAAGGTATTAGCTTAACTATGTTCATAGCAGCATTATTTGTAATAGCAAAAACCTGGAAACAACCTAGATGTCCCTCAACTGAAGAATGGATTAACAAACTGTGGTACATCTACACAATGGAATACTACTCAGTAGTAAGAAAAAATGATATCCGAAAACTCGCAAGCAAATGGATGGATTTGGAGAATATCCTCCTGCGCGAGGTATCACAAACTCAGAAAGATAAGCAGGGGATGTAACACTCATTAGTGGTCTCTAAACAAACAAACAAGAAAAAAAGCCAAGCATGCCCAAGCTGCAAACCACAACCCCTGAACAGCTTGGGATCAGAAACACCCTGGAGTGACCCTTCGGACCCCACTCCAACTATAGGAACACCTGACTCACTCTTGAGGGAGGGGGGACAAAACTGGATTTGCCAGGAGTGGAGACTGATCCAAGCATTATTGGGTCAGTGGGACCATAGGACTGTCTGCTCCCTGCCCAGGGAATGGATGGGGAGTTGCAGAGAAGAAAAATGACCTGATGTGGTGGGAGGGGGAAGGGACCTTGAATAAGGATATACAGGGATGGAAAAAAAAATTCAGAATGAAAGCTGAACACAAAGTAAATATATGTGTAGCAATCTTATTTGCATTATCACCCTTGATAAGTCATGCTTATGATTTTTATCTTCTTTATAGTTATTGTTAACTTTTCAGCATTTTAAATTCATTTTACTGTTTTTTTTGATAAATACAAAATAAATAAAGAGAAAAAAAGAAAAAAAACAAGTTAAAGCTTAAGAAAGGATGGGGATTAAAACAAAAGAGAAAAAACATCATTAAGAAGATATTGTTGTTGTTAGAAAGTTAATAAGGATGAAATTAGTACAATAACTTTGGAAAACAACTTTTTATTACCTGGTAAAATTGCACAGTGTAAAACCTCATCACCCAGCATTTCTGTCTTCAAGATGCTCCATAAAGAAACTCTTATGTCACCATCAGATTGCATATGAATGTTTGTAGCAATATTACTTGATCCCATGAAAACTATCCAAATATTCATTAAGATAGAATAAATACTTTGTGGTCTACTAAAAAAATGATGAAAATCAGTGAAAGACAACTGAATCAACATATAAGGTACTTAGATTATATTAATTATTGGTAAACAAATAATAACTCATGAAAAACTTATGTATACATATATACATATTTATACATCCATATATTTTGATAGTTATATGTGTGTGCCTATACAGGTTTCCTTGTGAATTGCTTTATTTCCTGCTATGATTATTACGTTTGTATTACCTTTGAAAGAATATTAAAAACAATTACATTGGTTAAAAAAAAAAAAAGAAAAAAGGAAATGTGGAGCTTTCAGGGATGGGATCAGACCCTTCTTGGGAAGGGATAAGGGAATAGGAAGAGCAAGGCTGAAGGCTGATGGGAATGATTGGGAGGAGGGAAGGGAGGGAAAACAGGTGAATACATGGAAAAAAGACTTCTTTAATAAATCTATTTAAAAAGAAAAAATATTAACCTACTTCTTAATGTAATTTTCACATCACATTTTATTTGCCACTTTCTGAACATCAACCAATACACAAACAATACTCATTAGCCATTAGGAACTGATTCTATGCTCTTTCTAGGTCAGGTGTATGATAAACAGTAATTATAAAAATAAGATATAAAAACACCAAGAAACTAATACCTGAATTTAAGTGCATAATTTCCCTATACACCAAGTTGTGATATCTGTATATGGTATGTGGGGCAGTTTCACCAGCCAAACCTGTGTGTAAGTTCTGTGTGTAAGAGTTTAATGAAAAATAAGATTATTCTATGAAACAAAAAGGAATGATAAACTGGGAACAAAATATAGACAAGTAAACACTTGGATACAAAGATAAGGAAGAATATGAGGTGGTAATAGTACCTAGTATGACTATCATAGAGATTTCACAATGTGATGGGCACAGTTAGATATGTGCTATGTAGACAATGCAAAATTTTTCATTAATTAAATAATTTAAATTTCTTGGGAGGAAGAAGCAAATATCTAATCACATTTCCTATTTTTTTTGCATAAAACCTTGAGACCTTAAGAAAATGGATGAGTGTAAGGTTAGTAGTCAGGTATGTCATGGAAAATAGAAGTCACAATGTGACCTTTGTGAGTAGGAAGTTTTTATCTTTTACAACTTATGCCATTTTGCTTCTTAAAATAGTAAATCTGATAGCTACGAGTGGGAAGATACTGATGTCAGGGAACCTATTGTAAGGTGCTAATAGGGAAATGATGAGAATCAGGATGCAGACAGCAATAGAAGAGAAGCCATGCCATTGAACTGAGATGCTCAAAATAACTAAATCTCAACTAATCACCTGCTGTTTGATAAGACAGAAAAATGCTGAAACTAACCCTAGAACACTCAATTTAAGCGAATACACAAAAGTTTTTTTCATTTACAAAGAAAGATCATACAAAACGGGAGAGGCTCAAAAGGATAAAATGCTTACTGTCTTCATTTTGGAGCTTAGGTGTCAGATGGGCATGTGTGGAGGTAAAATTCGGATCTGGAATTAGTAAGCAGCAGTACTGAAGGCTGAGCAGTAGTTTCAGCTGCAGCAGTGGATAAGTTGTCAGATAGAATGAGCTGTACTTTTCAATTTATCAACCAGATCTTAGATGATCATTGATGAGCTCTTCAAGAGCTGGATGTGAAGACAGTTATTAATAATTTAAAACATGAATGGGAGCTGAGGAAGCAAAAACATTGAACCTCTTTCAAGTAGCATGGTGGTAGAGTCACTGCAGAAGACAAAAAAGAATTTTAATTGGTAGAGAACACTGCACTCCTTGGTGGTATATATTTTGATGTCTTTAGGATGTAGTGGATCCACCTGTGACAATATCTTTGTACAGAAACTGTCACCTCAAGTTGTACTTTACATAGTGATCCTGTCAGACCTTTCTGAGATTAACATGAAAATAGCAAATTAAAACAAATATATTCAGAAGCAATAAATTATTAAACTGTGACTATTTCTTCCTTACCAGCAAGTGAAGAATTTTAGCACCATTCTTTTCATGGTGGTAGCATATGACAGTCTTATAAAAAGTTTGTATTGCTTACATAAGCAAATAAAACTAATTTCTATACAGAGGACATCCAGTGAAGGAGACAAAGACATAGTTTGCTAATGTCAAAGCTAACTCTCATGGGCCTCCACACAGTCTTTTTCCTGAGTGTAAGCTTATGAATCTTACTAGACATGTCCACATGACAGCCATATAGGCATCAATAAAATACACCATGCACAAAAATACTTGACTGTACTTTTTCTAGTTTTTATAAATCAATCACATTGTACTTAAAAAAATGTATAAATTTATTAAGGAAAAAATAATGATATTTATTAGCCCTATAAAATAAATTAATATGAATAAATAAATAAATATATAGCCTAATATTTTTCCTTTAGCTAGTTTTTGCATTTAGTCTCTGTGAGATTATAAAATGGTAAACTATAGTTGCTTCATATTTTCAAAATGAGGTTGATATAAATATCATTCTAATTAATTCTTTCTGTACCCTGTAAGACCATAGACAAATATTGTCATTTCAGTTTCCCAGAATGAGAGCCTTTAGTTCATAAGTATTTTTAACTTTCCCAACTTCAAGTAATCAGTGTGTTAACAAAGTAATGTCAATTGACTATAACTCTGTATAAATTACCTTCTTTTTTAAAAAATGTTCATATTAGAATTCAGTTTAATATTATGCCAATTTATCAGATTTAATAGTAGTAAATTCTGTTCTATAACTTAAGACATTTATAGTCACAGGTTCTTGTCCCCCTAAACAGTGACAGGTATGGGTTTCAATTTGTGTAATGGGACTTAAGTGGAATCATAAAGATGTGGGATACACTAAAGGCATTTATGCCACTATTGTAACAATGGTCATATCTCATAATGGTCATAATTGCAAAAATTTGCATGCTCATAGTAGCGTAAGATTAGTGATTTCTTTTCTCTCTTGGTAGTGTGCATAATATATTTCAACAGCATGAAATTGAGATTAAGGCAAAATTAGAACTCATTATTGCAGAAATGCTATTAAAATATTTGTTTCTTATATTTTCAGCACATCATTTCATGTATGGGGAGATAATTAATTCCTAAAGATAAAGATTAAAGCTTTTCTATCACTAGGAAACTTAGGTTTTGAGATAGACATAAAGTATAATGTCAACAATCAAGCAGGTCTCCATCACTAAAAAAAAGTTCAAAACACAGCTTATGAGGGTTTTTTTTTACAATAGGAAAGATTTCAAATGGAAATGTCTACTCAATAATATCTTCACATAATTTTTTGTTTTGTTTATTTATATAAGGTTTCTTTGCATTGTCTTACCTATTTTAGAACTCTCTCTCTCTCTCTCTCTCTCTCTCTCTCTCTCTCTCTCTCTCTCTCTCTAGACTAGGCTGGTCTCACTCATAGATCTGACTGCCTCTGACTCCTGAGTTCTGGGATTAAAGACATGCACCATCACTACCACCACTTGTCTTTGGTATCTTCACAGAATTTTGAGAGAAATTCATATACTGCTTCTATCTAATCTCCACTGGGGTCTCCCAACACATATATCCCAGATTATGTCTTCTTTTTGCCTCCTACTGAGTCAAATAAGTGCTGCCATGTAGATGTGGATGTGGGGTCTTACACTGGGATATGGACAACCTATCAATAGGCACCCTTTCCTCAGCTATATGCTGGCACGTGTGAAGGAAAGATGTGTTCCACGCCCTTGCACCTTGCCACTTGAGGTTGACAGGAGAGCTGGCCCTGGGCTCAGGAGAGAGGGAGAGCTGGCCCTGCTCCTCCTCAGATATAGTATTTGGGAGAACAACACTGGGCGACTGGGCTGTGCTGAGCCAATCTTATGGAGATGTAAGAGCAGGAGTGAAGCACCTAACCCCTCCCTCATATATCATATAGTTGTGTGGGTGGAAGAAACATGCCCTCCCCTTACCCTTTGCCAAATGCCACCAGTGGGAAAGCTGGCCATGGGGGCATGAGAACCTACGATGCCACCCTGTTCCTCGCCAACTGTATTAACTGAGAGAGTGGGCCATACACCTTGCCTGGGGAACAGTAGAGCAAGCCCTGGTGCTGAGAATGCTTGAGAAGGAATGAGATCAGAACTTGCGATGCTTCTTGCTACCAGCTGCATTTTGTGAGGTTGGTGTGGTGGGGCTGGAGAGCTTACCCTGATGATGATGATGAGGGAAAGATGGTGGCCTGACTACCCCATCTACCATTTAGTCCCAGAAACAGGGCAATTAGTCGTCAGCCTAGCCCATCATCCACCTCATCTCTGAACCACTGGAGTGTATGAACGGGCTGAACTTGAAGATTCAAAGCTCCAGGTCTCTATGACACAAGGCAACACAGTATATCCAGGAGGAGTCCCAGTGAGAACCAAATCAAGAGAAAATCTGGTTATTCACACAGACAGTCATGCTGCTGTTGCACTAGTGGGTGCATCTTGCTTGGTAGATCAGTATTGCTGCTAGCAGAAAAAGTTAAAGTAGGTAGTGGAGTACTTGGGAAAAAAAGAAAGAAATCAGTTCACAATAGCACAATTATCCAAAATGTAGTGTGTGTGTATAAGATACATGGGAGCTTATACTTTTGTAACAGAAATGAAAAAGTGTGAAAAGAAGGATGGTAATGCACATGTGATATTAAAGAATGAGGGACTTTATAGTGAAATAAATGTATTAGCAAAGATTGGAAGTAACTTCTGGGAAAGGAGAAGTAACCTAAACTAAGGATGTATATATATATATATATATATGCCTTATGAAACTTGCAAGTTTTGGGTAATTAAAATATAATTACAGAAAATAGAGCTTGAATTGATATATACTCCATGGCAGATATGGATTGGTAAATGAAAACCTGTGAAACAGGATACAGGCTACTTTTCTATAGTTATTATCAGGGATCCCCCAGGTATACCCCAACATAATACAGATGATTGTTATTGTTCTTGTTTACCCATTATATATTGTTAGACAGACAAAGACATGAAACTCTGTGAATGCAGGACATAGGAAAGGAAATAAATCAACCTTGTATAGCTGGAAGGTGATATGCAGGCTTCTGTGGTAGAAAAGATATCAAAGATTCATAAAGAGTATCTTTCCACATCAGTAGTTGTGATCAAACTCCGGTCTTGCCTCAGCCTGTAAGTGATAAAAAAATATACATGAATCAGAACTTTTACCCAATTCATGAAATTATGCTAAAATGCTAGACTTCCATTTAGTAAGAACCAGTATTCTAGACCATTAAGGGTACTTTCTTACTGTGTTCCAATACTAATATCTTATACTATGACTTTGCCCCTGTGTGAAAAAAAATCTCTAAGTTCCCCCCTCAAAAAGACTATACTCTGATGAAATCAGGATGTGTGACATTTAGAGGGACATAGACAACTAAGGGAAATAAAAAAACTTACAGGTACATGAGGATAAGATAATTCAATTAATCATATATGTCATTGTAAAAAGCTCCAAAAATTATTTGCTATACACCAGAGGGTTAGCAGTTGCCTACACTTGTCTGTGCCTGCCAGTTTTTGTGTATCAGACTCCTTTGTATAAAAAAAATAGTAGTATGTATGATATATCTTCTTATAAAACTTGATATTTTTCTGTGATATTTACTTTTCAAGTCAATGTAAACTGGCTAGAAAATTTACTCGAAATTCAGTAACATAAAACTGAGGGATAAAGTATATGCTAGCTGGCATGGCTTAGCAATAAATCACATAATATAATAAAAGAAATGGCAGGCAGCGTCCCAGCGCACTCTGGAGCAGGGGCAGCTGAACTCTGCACCTGGCCACACCCACAGCTCCTGCTGCTGCTGAGGGTATCTGCAAGGATTCCTACCGCGACCCCGAACTGAGTGAACTGAGCAAACTAACTGCAGGGGTCTCTGAGGGGCGGATTCGAACCCTGACCAGAG
>PVIH01024007.1:0-23685 GCA_004025045.1 Sigmodon hispidus
TAGGAGATGATAAGATGTAGGAGATGATAAGGTGTAGGAAATAATAAGGTGTAGGAGATGATAAGGTGTAGGAGATGATAAGATGTAGGAGATGATAAGGTGTAGGAAATAATAAGGTGTAGGAGATAATAAGGTGTAGGAGATGATAAGGTGTAGGGGATGATAAGGTGTAGAAGATGAGGTGCATGAGATGATAAGGTGTAGGAGATGATAAGATGTAGGAGATGATAAGGTGTAGGAGATGATAAGGTGTAGGAGATGAGGTGCAGGAGATGATAAGGTGTAGGAAATAAGGTGTAGAAGGTGATAAGGTGCAGGAGCTGATAAGGTGTAGGAGATAGGGTGTAGGAGGGCTGGATTCAGCCTCTCTCCTTGTCTGTCTTCTCAGATCTGAGTCCAAATTCCATTTCTTTGTGTTTCCCAATATACAGATTAACTTTTAGTTAATTCTCTGAAATTTTTATAAAATGTAATTTGACTTCATTTACTCTTGCTTCTCAACACTCTCCCCAGCTCTACTCTCCTGCCCACTTAACTATGGGGCAGCACAAATTAGACTCGATGGGCTTTTTAAATAAGCACTGGCCATATTGGATTTGAGCCCATTCAACTACGTTAACCTAGGGACCTCTTTAAAACCTTCTCTTTAAATATGGTCTGACCAACAGTGTAGTGCTGATGAGGACTGTACTGTGGGATGAAGTCCTGTACACTGTAAAAATGTGTTACTTGTATTGGTTTACTAAAACTGATTGGCCAGTAGCAGGCAGGATGTATAGGTGAAGGGATCAGACTAAAAAATTCTGGGAAAAGAGAAGGCAGAGAAGCAGTCACCCTTTAGATTCACACAAAGCAAGATAAAAATGCTGGACTGAGAGAAGGTACCAAGTCACATGGCTAAATATAGATAAGAATTATGGGTTAATTCAAGTGTAATAACTAGTTAGTAATAAGCTTGAGCTACTGGCTGAGGATTTATAAGTAATATTAAACCTCCAAGTCTATTATCTGGGAAGTGGTTGCTGTGTATTTGAGAGTTTCTGGAGGGATAGAAACTTCTGCCTATAGGACTCTAATTTTTAAATGATGCTGAAGAAGAGTACCTATAACATTTGTGGATGCTGAGGAGACAGCTCAGTGGCTAAAACCACTCTCCGGTCTTGAAGAGAACTTGAGTTCAGTTCCAAGCACCCACCTGGAAACTTACAACCTATCGTATTCCAAGAGATCTAAAACTCTCTTCTTATCTCCCCAGGCACCAGACACATAGAGAATACACATTCATACATTCAGGCAAACCACTCATATAATAAAAACTAAAATTATCTTTAAAAAATAACTTTAGGAAAAACACAGTTCATTCCACAAGGTGGAAATTGAGACAAGGAGAAGACACAATCTTTTCCTCACCCAAACCCATGGGTTCAGACATAGTTGTGATAAGAAAAGCAAGTAATGTGTTTTGCCAAAAGCAGCTTCTATATATAGCTTACTGTAACCTAGTCTCTAATAAAAACAAGATGCCACCTAAGTATACCTTCCTGTAACTAAGCTACTGGTCTCAGCCAATCACAGCAGTTGTGTTTTAACCAGTCATTAGCCAGTTACTGATCAGACCATGTTTACCTAAGGAAAATGCTCATTGCAGCCAATCACAATCTTACCATTCATCATTTCCTTTCCTCTGACCATCACTAGAACTGTTCTTGTGTCGGGTTCACTCTTTGATCTGAAAGGATGCCTAGTTCTAAAAATTTTTGTGTAAATTTTGTTAAATTGAGATGGTTCACATTTTTCTTATAACTATTGAATTATCCAAATAATTGCCACTTCTAAGAAGCCATTATAGACAGAGAAGTGAGATGAGGCCATGGCAGGAAAGATGGAGGGGCCAATTTTTAATTATTCTTTTCTTATTTGTTGAGAATGTTATACACATATACAATGTGTCTTGATCATATTCACCTCACCCTTCAACTGCTCCTGGATCCCCAGCACACACATTCTTCCAACTTCATATGCTTTTCTATAGGCCCCTGTTCTGACCTTCACCTGTACTCTGAGCCTTGAAGGACAAGCCTGTGGACTGCTAGCTGCTTTCCATTCTCCATGCCCTATCTGGTATGTTCCTGTCTTCCTGCCCGGAGGGGTTGGGGGAAGAGTGTCTGTGTCTTTTTCAATCTACAGGTCTGGGCCTGACTCGATGACCCCAAGTAGCACAGGCTGCTACACTTTCCTTTCTCTTAATAACCAAATTAGTGCTGGTCATGAGTGCATGAGCAGGGGGCCATCCACCAGGAATAGGCAACAAGAGGGGTCACACCAATGAAGATAACAGATATTCCCTCTCTCAGCAGCCATCAATTAGCCAGATCTCCTCAGCTGTGGGTGAGGCCTCATGAGCCCCTTCCACTTCGTGCTGGAATATAGACTGGCTTGCTCCTATGCAGGTCTGGTGCATAGAACCTCAACCATTGTGTTTTCAGGAGTGCCTATGTCCTGCCTCTAGAAGGCAGTGCTCCTCCCAACTTCTGTAACTTATAATATCCTTGCCTCTTTTTCCCTGATATTCTCTGAGGAAGGCAAGTGGGGTGGGATACAGGAAGAACTGAGTACATGAAGAAATTCACAAGACATGATGGGGAGTGGGGACCAGAGCACAGGAATTTGGGTTTGAGGTCATCTGCTTCTCAGCCTACAAGTGAGCCTGGTGCTTGGAATAAACAGAGAATTCAACTTGCACACTGGTTGTGAGTAAAGAAAATTGAGCAAAAGAACCCATCAGGGTGTGTTATTCAGGGTTCTCTAGAGGAATAGAATTTATAATATGATCTAGAGAGAGAAAGGAAATTCATTAGAATGACATGCAGGCTATGGTCTATCTAGTTCAACAATGACTGTCTACCAATGGAAGTTCTAAGAATCCAGTAGTTGTTCAGTCCATAAGACTGGGTGTCTCGGCTGGTCTTCAGTATATTACAGAATCCCAAAGAAGTGGGGTCTCATCAGACTAAAATAATAAACTAACTTGCCAATAAGAGTTATGATCAAGGGGTCAAAGATAGCACACTTCCTTCTGCCATGTTTGCTATAGAGACCAACGGCAGAAGGTGTGAGGCACACTGAAGGCACATCTTCCCACCTCAAAAGATTTGAATTAAAGATTTACCATCCTACCTCTAAGATCCAGATTAGAAGTGTGCCTTCCCAATATAGATGATTTAATTTTTTTAAAAAAATTCTTCACAAGTATGCTCAGAGGCTTCCAGATGTAGTCAAATGGACAGCCAAGAAGACCATTACACTAAGCTAGCAAGAGAGCTTGGTGGATGAAGGTGTTTGCCACCGATCCCTTGATGACCTAAATGCAAGATCCCAGGACCCACAGAGTAGGAAGACAGCACCAACTCCTGCAAGTTAGTCTCTGACCTCCACATTCATACCATAGTGCACGCTCATGCACACACACACACACACACACACACACACACACACACACACACACACCACACTTTAGAAAAGAAATTTCTTCATTTTCAGCAAGTCTCCTAAAAACCCCTTAGGAAACACAAATGTCTTCTTAAATTCTCTAAGTTACAAAAAAAAAAAAAAAAATTCTACATTTTAAAGTCCTCTAGTCAGAATCAAAATACTGTTCATGTAATAAATTTGAAAATAAAAGAGAAATATTAGCAGACATTTTTCATGAATTCCAATAAGGATATATTCTGTACAGAGGCAGTCTAATTATAAAGCTGCACAATAAACTTCCAGTCTAACAGAATTATTCTTTTTCTATCAGGCAGATGGTAATTATTTTTAAAAATATATGTGTATGTGTATAACTCACATCTTATCTGTTTGTAATCTCTTTGGAGGGAGTACTATCTATCTTTTTAAATTGCCTACTGTTTTATTCTGCAAAAGCTAACTGTGAGTAAATTATCTTCTTAGGAAAATATTGCTGGCCTAGGCCAAAATTTCAAAGGCACTAAAAAATAAAACAGTATTTTCTCTAAAAAATAAAATAAAAATGAAATTGCAACATATTACTAAGACTGGGGAAAGTTGAAAATTTTGCCACCAGCTACTTATGAATGCAAAAAGTAAAATAAATTGCCTACCAAAGTACTAGCTAGACCCTACCCCCACCAAAGTACAGTTTTGTGCCTACTGTGGACAATTTTGTGTGATTGTTCTTAGGGTTTCATCAGAACAATTTGGTTTCTTTTTTTAAAAAAAAACTTTATTTATTTATTTATTATTTATTTATTTGCCTTGGTGTTTGCCTAGAACTGGAACTACAGACAGTTGTTAGCTGCCATGTGGGTGCTGGGAATCGAACCCGGGTCCTCTGGAAGAGCAGACGGTGCTCTTAACCACTGAGCCACCTCTCCAGCCCCACAATTTTGGTTTCTTTAAAAATGTCTTAGCTCCCACTCTTTCCTGATGTGATGGTAGGTCTTATCAAACTGGCAACTTCTAGAGTTTTCCAGGAAACACACCTCTGGTTGTGTCTGTGGATGCATCTCCACAGGAAGACCTATCCTCACACTGAATCTCATCTTTCTACGGTAGGCCTAAATACAGAGTCCAGGGAAAAGGCAGTGTTATCTCCTGAACAAGTGCACTTATCACTGCTGCTGCCATCTTCTATGTGGAACATACTTTCACTTCTTCAGCCTTTCTGTGTTCATCCAACACCAGAGAGTCTTCAGGGAGACCCAGAAATATAATCATGCTACCTAGTTGCTTCCATTATACAGAGTAAAGCAAAAGTAAAAGAAAGAGCTCAGAAACACTGTACTCAGACTCCAGATGTGTAAGCACTTCAAAGCACATACTGAGACCATCTCTCCTCCAAGACAAGCCTTCTAAAAACCATGACTTTACAACTGGCTGACTTAACAACACCAGTTTTTAAGTCATCCTCAAAAGGTGTCTGTAGCAACCATGAGATAATTGACTGAAAGAATCAGGTCATGTTCCTTGGGATGGGGGTGTGAGGAGTCAAGGGCATTAAATTTTCAGGTTCTGTTGGGGTTCTTTTTACTTTCCTACCTTTGGTGACATTTCCAGCCCTATCCCCTATGATATTACCCTCCCTGCCCTGGGTAAAGGTAAGACAATCCCATTTTGTCTTTGGAACTCACAATTATATTCTCAAAACAGATGCCAAGTAAGGCAAGCCTAATGTTTCTCAGTACCCACCCATCTAGACCTCTAACTGACTCACTCTAATAGATTTCTATCTATATTTCATAAAAACAAGTATTTTATGAGTGTGTAAGGAAGAGGAATGAAAACTATACAGAATATGATTATCATAAGATGGATGAAAGACTATCAGACAGGAGTGAAATCAATGTATTGACTAATTTTTTATCACTATGACTAAATACTAAAAAAAGACAACTTGGAGAAGAGATGGTTTATTTGAGCTCATGGTTGCCAGTTGTCCATCATGATGGAAAAAGAATGACAAAGGGAATGAGGTGTCTGGTCATAACACATCCATGGTCACAAAGCAGGAGACAAATGATGGTGTTTAGATAAATTTCTTCATGTTTGGTTTAGGATTCAAGTCCATGAAAAGGATCCATCTACATTTAGGGTGGGTCTTTCCTCCCCTAGGCTAAAGTTTTCTAGCTATAGTTGCTTGCACAACTAAATCTCAGGCAAATTGACAAGCGAGAACACATCAGTATGTATGTGACAGAAAGAGGTCATGGTGTTGATGTCATTTTCTGCTAATGCAAAATGTACTGAGAAGACCTGCAATGTGGATCAAAGGAGCAAGTACCACATGGAAACAAGACCCATGCAATTTTGCTGGAGTGGGAGGTTCAGGATGAAAACTACATTGTCTCTACCTGGGTGCTCAGAGACAAGAAGCGAGACACTGGCTTTGTTTGTGTCCGCAGCTAGTGACAATGGAGTAGAATTGTAGAGTAGAGCAGAAAGGCTGCTGCTGCCTCACAGTATGCATACGTACTAAAGGCAGATACGAACCCTGGAACCATTTTCAGAGTACTTCTAATGAAGTGCTCCAGATTTGTATCCTCCTGATACCCCTGTATCTTATAGCCTACTTCTGCATCTCATGTATGCAAAATCCATTGCTTGCTGAAAAGTTTACAGTGAAAATTTGAACTTTTACAAAATAAGTGACAAAAATGAAGCTCAAATATGAGCACAGAAGACAGAGATAGCTTTGGCTCAGGAAACCCAAGAGGTCATTTCCATGATGCCTTCTGGACACCCTCACACTTTCACTTAATTGTTTTTGAGCTGTGGCAATGAAGAAACTCTAAGTTATAACCAGATGAGATAGCCATAATCTATAAAACTTCCTTGTGTTGTGTTTATTGAAATCATTGCTGCTTTTGACAGGCTAAGATTGTCCTGTCTTTTATTCCTAGTTAACATGTACTAGAAGTTAAGGTAAAATTGAGTTTATTTTTCTTCCATCCCTTCATGGTTTGAAAGATTCTACCCTAGGTTCTTCCTTCTGCCTCTGCCGAGGTGTTCATTGAAGAGGCTACTGTCTCTCAGATGCCTGAAACCCTTCTGTCAGTCCTATGTATGGAATTCTGGGCATACACAAGCACTGAAGGAAGCCATGGCATCATTGTAGTCTCTGCTGTCAAAAAGCAGTTATTGCCTATTTCTTGCAAGGAATTTTCAGCGGTGATTTCTCAACCACACATTGCCAACTGACTGTAGGGTTGTGCCCACTCCCTTGCACACACACAGTAGTGGAAGACTCCCAGGAGCTGACTACCTACACTGAGACACATTGAAAGATACAAGAAAGTTACATACACAGTGCTGTCCATTGATAACCCCAAGGTCAGTCAGGTGACAGCTGCTGACGAGCCTGTTTGGTGACCTGGAGCAATAGGGGGAAAGTTGGAGAGATGTGTGTCTGGAGAAAGTGCCACAGGCTGGGGTGTGACCAGGACACAGGCTTTCCCCTGCAATATTTGTTACAGAATTAGTTCCTTTCATCCAAAAGAAGACTCAACAGTAAAGAAAAGCAGCTCATCCAAAGCTAACAGTCTTTTTCTCACATCTCTCTTTTCCACTCCATCTTTGAAAGTTGCATACTGTATACAATGTATTTGAAGCATAAGCTCTTTTCAATTTCCCTCCAGCTCCTCTGGCCACATTTCCCCGCCCAGTCCATGCTGTCTCTGCATAATCCACTGCATCCAATCAGTGCTGTCACTATGTGCATGAGCGTAAGGTTACCCACGAAAGCAGGGGCAACCTAACAGGGGTCACATGGGTGCAAGGTCATCCACAGAAGCAGGGGTAACCTAACAGGGTCAAGGCCCTAGAGAAAACTGAGTGAGTCTCCCAGGAACCGTCAGCTGACAAAGCTCCTCCCTCATCCAGGGGTGGAAAGATATTCCTCATACATATTAAATTTTCTCACTCCATTCTCCCTTTTACTTCACTCTTCCTTCCTTCCCTCCATCCTCCTCCTCCTCTTCTTCCTCTCTCTCTCTCTCTCTCTCTCTCTCTCTCTCTCTCTCTCTCTCTCTCTCTCTCTCTCTCTCTTCCTCCCACCATCCCATTTAGCTCTGTCTTTCTTTGGGTTGTAGTTCCTCTTTCTCAAATATTTGGTGCTGTTTGAACTCTGAGATGTTGACTGCTTGGGAGGCATCACTCTGATTGAGAACTGGTGCATTTCCAGAAGAGTTAAAATGACATTTTTCTTGTGAATGACTTATTTTTAATTTATCGTGGGGCATGCAGCTGCATGCACGTTGGTCCTATCTGTAAATGCCTGACAGTCAGGGAACAGGAAGCCTCTTCCCCTCTTTTTGTTTGTTTTCTTACTATGCTCGCATCATTATCTGTCTTAGTTACTTTTCTATTGCTGTGATATAAACACCACAACCAAGAAAACTTATAAAATAAAGCATTTAATTGGGTTTACAAGTCCAGAAAATCTGCAGTAGTGAAGGAAAGGCAAGTTAGCAGAAAAGCTGAGAATTCTCTTCTCAAATGCCAAGCTAGAAGCAAAGAGCAGGCTGGGAATGTCAAAAGCTCACTCCCAGTGAGAAACCTCCTCCGAAAAGGCCACACCTCCTGATCCTCCACAACAGTTCTACCAACTGTATTGACCAAGTATTCAAGCATCTGGGCCTATGGGAACTGTTCATTTGGAGAACTGCTGTGGGAGATATCTTCTCTAGTATCTATTCCTTTCTGCTATAGTCTTCCAAAGATGCCTCTGAGATCCATGCTCACAGGTGAGATTCTGTCATGTACTCAGGCAGTTATGTTGAAGGAATGTAAAATGCTACAGTAACTTCAAAAGATGTCCTTCTGGATTTTTTTATATGAAGTTAAATATATACCTATCATTTGATATAGCCAAGCCACACTTTGCCAGCTATGAAGAAAACTAAAATAAGTATCCTAAAAGAGCTGAACGATATCATTCCAGAAGCCATATGCACAACAGCCCAAGCTAGAAGAAAGTCAAATATCCTCCAACAGCAAGATGGGTAGATAGTCTCTGCTGTCTGCATCCAAAGACATTTCCTGCCATAAGAAGCAAATTATCCAACACACAAGATAGGGCAGTCTCAGCAGGAGACTATAGGCTGGTTGATAGATGCTACATACACAAGGGTACATCTGTATTATTATCCCATTCACATGTCACTTGCACAGGGAGATAGAAGAGTGGGAGAGAGGGAGAGAGAGAGAGAGAGAGAGAGAGAGAGAGAGAGAGAGAGAGAATGTAAAACAACCTAACAGGAGTCACATGGGGGCAAGATCATCCACAGAATCATGGGCAAAACAGAAACCAAAGCAGAGTGCCTATGGTGACAGGGAAGTATGGGCTTGACTAGAAAATGGTATCAGAGAACTTTCTAGAATTGTGGAAATCCTCTATGTCTTGATTGAGGTATTTCCTAAATTACATATGTGCATATTTTTAAAAACCCAGAGTTATGTAGTTAAACTCTGTGCCTTCCAGTGCAAGTAAATGAATGATCTATTTTAAACAATTTTAAAATCAGATTCTAGTACCAAACTGCTAGCAGAGTTAGAGAATTCATTCTTGATTGTATTTTTCAAAACTGACATTGTAGCAATAGAAACACATGGTGGCAAAATAAACAGCCAAAAAAAAAACCCTATTTTATTCTAATACTCTGAGAACATGGAATATAACCAGAATACACATTCCGTGTTTCAACTAATTATGGGATTTCACTCACCACCCTCAGCAACTAGGAAACCGAATCAACTTTCTTTTCTCAGAATACTACGTTAGAAGCTATATTTAGAGCTAGCATTGAAGGTGCCATGGAATAGAGACACTGTCTTGACACAATGTCAGCTGTCATCCCGCACTTCCACCTAACCGGGGAGCAGCTGCCTTTGCCTGGGGCAAAGATGAAAAGGACATGGGGGATGAGTCTTTTCTTCTGGAAGTCTCTTTAGGATTAAGCCATTTCTTCCTCAGAAAAGAATGTATGACTCATCTCATCACTCAACTGCCAGAGAGAACCTATATCCCATACTGACAAAAATCTCAGATTCCTGCTCAAAAGCTAAAGAACAGCTCACAGCAAACAGCTGGGGGAGTCACATAGACCCTGGGTCCTCCAGGATCCTACAGACCTACCTGTGCTATGACCTGGTCATTGGACATCTGGAGGGCACAGATGGACAGTGGGACTGTCATGCTCTTAAAAGATACCACAGTAACCATGAAATGAATCCATCAACCATACAGTGCTCTGTGGAAATTCCAGGGCTATGGACATGTACTATGAAAGGATGTCAGCGGAATTCTCGGGATTTCAGCCTTCTCTATCTACCTTCATTCAT
The DNA here is from genome assembly GCA_004025045.1 of Sigmodon hispidus. NCBI lineage: Eukaryota > Metazoa > Chordata > Mammalia > Rodentia > Cricetidae > Sigmodon > Sigmodon hispidus. The sequence goes on from PVIH01024007.1 coordinate 9,862, forward strand.
TGTTTTGTCCTTGAACATCCCAGCATTGTATGATCAACTATCTGGATTACACTCTTCTATTGGAATATACAGTGTACCCTGTGCTCCTGATTAGAGTCTAACCAGTTCAGGGCTCAGCATAAGGAATGTACCCAAACACAGAGAGTTATCATTGACTGGTCACTGTGTCAGTACCACTCGGGAAGAGCAGTAGTTAGAGAAAAGCAACTGCCTCAAAAATCCCATAATTAGACTGTGGTGGCCCCAGGTGACAGCTGAACCAGAGGACAGCTCTGGACGCAAGCAGCTGCTGCCCTTGACTGCTGCAGAGGAAGGGATGTTAACTATGAGAAGGTGGAGGGTGCACAAGTAGGGAAACAGGAAGAGAATGTGTAACTGTTTATACAGAAGAGAGGGACAGGGAGAGAGAATGAGCACAGAGGGAAACCTGACATGTCCCTAAGAAATGAGCACATAAGCATAACTGGAAGAGCTACAACACTGACCTTGTTGAAAACCAGACTCAGCCAGGTTTGAATCTTGAAGTTTCAGTCTTACCAAGCCTGTGTCATCTAAGAGTTAGATTGTGACCTGGGAATATGAACGACATCTGGGATGGCTTGGACTTTGAGAAGCTACATCCTCACACTCTTCACCTCCATTGACACACAAATCTGACCTGGCAGGGAAATGCACTTGTCTGAAGACCCAGGGCTGGGTAGCTATTTCCCACAAACTAAAACATACTCTTCAAAAGCAAGGGATATAGCTCATAAAGCTCACACAATTCTCCAAGCTGCTTCTGGAGTTATATTAGTGAGCCTCTGCTGGGAAGAGAGGGTTCTTTAGTGGAAGCTGCCTGTGAGATGAACAGGAGTTCCATGAATGACCACCCCAACTTCAATGGGGCTTTTGGTGATGCTCCCACTCAGTTCTCCCATGCTCCTGTACATAACAATTAAACTCATTGACTCATCAAACAGACTTAGGTGTGTTTCTCTAACCTGCCAGTGCCCTCTCTATCTGTGAAGAGGCATAGATGACCCAGTAAAAGAAGTACAACACCCACTGCTGATCATGCCCCTGCCGGGTCTATTTGTACTCTATGGTCAAACCAGAACCCATCAAACCACTAGGGCTCCAATGCTGTGTGTTCCTCAAGAGAGGGAGCTTCCATCCTGCAGGAATCATAGTGCAGTGTCAATCAATCCTGGCAGAAACCTGTGTCCCAGCCAAGGGCAGTGGGGAAAACTTCTGTAGTGTAGGTGAGAGGAAAGGCCAATGAAGACAGAGCTGTATGTGTCTGGAAACCTATGCTTTAGGTTCTCCCTGGAACTGAGCAGTTATTATTATTGTTATCCAATATCAAAATGCTCAACCCTGAAAACATGCATCCAAGTAACATTATACAGACTGAGCAGGTCGTATTTATGTATTTAAAAATATGTGTATGTACATGTATGTAACATCAATTAATAAAAAGGAAGCCATGAATTTGAGAGAGGGCAAATAGAAATATGTGGAGGGTTTGGAGGTAAGAAAAGGGAGGGGAGATGATGTAATCATAATCTCAAAAATGTTTTGAAAAATAAAGTCCACTTAGGACTGTTTCAAGGTAAAGACTCTTACTGCCCCCTGTGTTCATTGTTCTCTGCTTATTTCTAGTGAGTAAATTATCTAGACTCATGCTTTTCTTCCCCAGCATGGAATGGGGTCCACCACAGATGCTATAGACATGGCCAGGTTATTTAATTACAGTGTTTTCTGGGTAAGGCAGTGGCTGGAGTCACTATGAAAAGGGTGTTAATTACCTTCTCCTCTCACTCGGGAGAGAAGCAAGCCTTTTTATTGATTCCTGTTAAAGCAGCTAGCATGATCTACTGAATATGAGACAGATTACTGCAAAGCAGAAATTCTACTAGGGAATCTATGTGTTATCTAAACCCCATATTACTTATGTTAACCAACTTTTCTTCTAGATTCTGTATAGCCAATTAAGTTCAAACCTGCTTAGTGTGGATCCCAACTCCAGGATATGTTCTCCTAAAAGCCTCCCTCACAGAACAATATTGCCACTTCCTCTAAATGGTCCAACTGGTGAAGTGGTTAAATATTCACCTTCCTGTGTTAGGCTTGAGTGGAAAACAGAAAACATATGATCACAGAAGTGAAGGCCTTGAGAAGCTAAAGGCAGATGACAGACTATGAATGAGGGAAGAATGAGTGATAGACAGCACAAGGCATGTGTGAGTGAGCACTGTATACCAACACAGTTTCAAGCAGGGACCATCTAATGCACACAGTGGTTGTAAAAATCCGTCCTCGGTCATAAACAATGGGGATCATCTCAGCCATTGTAATCAGAAATAACACACAGAAGCCACCTTAAGAATTTATAATAAAGCTGAATGTGGTGGCATACACCTTTAATGCCAGCACTTGGGAGGCAGAAGCATTCAGGTTTCTGAGTTCCAGGCCATCCAGGAGCTTCACAGTAGGACACTATATCCCCCCACCAAAGAAAATTCTATAATTGGGTAAGAAATATTTATTTGGAAACTATGAAGCCTAGAATATCATCCAGACTGATGTGGGGAGGGTACCAGAACCATCACCCCAAAGCCCTGGGAGGATTCCAGCAGTACGTGGTCCTCCAGCAGCACCCCAGCACTCCTTCTATGCTTCTCTCTTCTTCTGGAAGTTTCATTATAGAAACCCGATGATATGGCTGTGCCTGTCTGCAAGTGATCTGGGTAAGTGAGTGGCTGGCTTCTGGAAGGAGTGACTGATTATAGCTATGCATGCCGTGTATAATTTACCTGCTATTTCATAGTAAATGGTCCCAAAACATAATGGCTTAACCCAATAAGATTTCTTTTTTCACAGTTTCAGTGGGCTCATCTGGGACACTCAAGGCTGAGGACTGGAGTCATTAATATGCCTGCCAGGAACTGCCTTGGGCTATCTACGAAGACCTATGCTCCATTAAGAGTTTGAATACTCATAAGGCTTAGGCTTCCCCAACATGGTGACCGGGTTGCAGAGACAAGGGCTCTGACAGAAAACAAGTCAACTCAGCATCCTGTGGTGATGACAACCTGTACATCATCTGGCTTCATTGCAGACCTGTACTCCACTGATCAGACCAGTCGGACCCAGCCTGGAATTGCCTGAAGGAAGCACAGAACCACTTCTTTCCCATCCAGAGCAGTGTAAAGAAGATAGGAGATGCAATGATAGATGGGTGTGTTCTTGGAAAATGCCATGTACATCAGGGAAGTTCTCCAAGAGGGGGTTAGGTTTCAGCACCTGCCTTTCGTTTTTTTTTCCAGGTATTTGGAAATCATGGTATTAATTTTTTATTATTATGAATAAAGAAGTCACATTTTTCTATCCTTGTATATCCTTATTCAAAGTCCCTTCCCCCTCCCACCACATCAGGTCATTCTCTCTTCTCCACACCTCCCATCTCCTCCGCAGCAAGGGCAGGAGGTCCTAAGGTCTCATTATGGCTCAGTTCAGCATCCACTCTGGGCAGATCCAGTTTCCTCACCTCAACATCAAGACTGAGTCAGGTGTTCTTCTAGAAGGAGTGGCATCCAAGGTGCCAGTTCAAGATGTTTCAGATCCTAAGCTATTCAGTGGTTGTGGTTTACAGCTTAGGCATGCTTTGCTTCCCCCCCATTACCCCCCCATACGCACTTTTTTTTTTGTTTAGAGTCCACTAATGAGTGAGTACATCCCCTGCTTATCTTTCTGGGTTTGTGATACCTCGCTCAAGAGGATGTTCTCCAAATCCATCCATTTGCCTGCAAATTTTAGGATATCATTTTTTCTTACTGCTGAGTAGTACTCCGTTGTGTAGATGTACCACAGTTTGTTATTCCATTCCTCAGTTGAGGGGCATCTAGGTTGTTTCCAGGTTCTTGCTATTACAAATAATGCTGCTATGAACACAGTTGAGCTAATGCCTTTGGAGTGCGACTGCAGCACCTACCTGCCTTTCATGCCCGCTCCCTACCCTCTTCTTTCCTTTGTGCCCATTTCCTTGATAGAGTCTCAGAAGCCTACAGAATGTGATGCTTCAAGACAGATTGGAGATGCTGTCAGGTCCTGGGAGCCAGCCATCCCTCACATTACCTGTATGTATTACCATCAGGACATAGGCTTCTCCAGACTCAGACATCTGTGCTGAGAAGGGGAAAATTGGCTTTTTAATTCAGCAATGCCAACAAAAGTGAGTATGTGACCACTCTGTATTGAACAAATGCAGAGTGATTACTTCATGTTCCCCGGAGTCCCTAGGGTCTTTGATGTAGCTAGAAAGTGATAGAGATACCCTCCATGGTAAACTAGCTCCAGGAACACATGGCTTTCCTCTTGCCGGCCCTACAGTGATGACATGCAGAGGTTCATGGTGCTGTGGGTACAAGCACCACCCAGAACCAAATCTAGGGACTTAAACTCTGGCTTCTCCCTGGGAAAGCTTGACTTCTTTGTGTTTTAGTTCACCTGACTATAAAACTAGGGTAGACATGGTGCCTACCCAATATCATTGTTGTGGGATCTATACACATAGTGCTAAGGGTGGTGCTTAAGGTATGGAGCATGCTAGCTAAACGCAGATTTCACTGATAAAGATGTAAAGGAGAATTGGTCCTGTGACTTTGTAATATCACAGATCCATACAAAGAAGCATTTATGACAATGATCACAGTGACCTTAACACATGTTTATGAGAATGAACGGCATGTGCAAATTTAGGGCAGGTATTTCTTGACATGATTATTGTTCATATCATACTGACCTTAAGGAAATAACCAGAAGTAGTTCTTTTGTTGCTTATTTATCTACTCACTCACTGAGATAGTCTTAGTTTGTAGCTCAGGCTGATCAAGAACTCACAATCCACCTTCCTCAGCCTCTCAACTACTAGGATTACAGACATGTACTACTACATCTACCTCTTAGAGACTATCCTTGTAGGCAAGGAATGAATTCACATACCCTGTATGTAAAATCTTCAACTAGAGTGATGACATCTAAAACCATTGATTAAATGCTTGTGAGAAAAGCCATTGGCAGATGTGACTCAGCTCTCAGATGCTCCTCAATTCTCAGATGCTCTGCCCTCCCATCCACATCAATTGCTTGGTGCTCTGACAATAGAGTTCCCTAGCCACCCTTTCTCTAGCTGTCCCTAGACACTTTGATGTTATCATGTCCAACTAGATGCATTCCACTCGGCTGTTCTGAAGTCATAAGCTTAATCAGCAATAGGGTGGCTTTTAAACTTCTATTCGTTTTCATTGTGACTATGGAACATCCTTTCTGAATGGTTGAAAAACAAGTAAGTGGGGAGCAATTGATACAAAATGTGTCTCATCGCACATTGGGGTGGAGTTTGATCTCTTCATTTCTGCTGTAAGGTGGACCATTCTTGGAATCTACAAGATTAGAGACAATGATGAGGCCTCACTGGCCAGCCACTCCACCCCCCTGCTTACCTTGGCAAGCATCCTGTAGCTTACACCTATTGGAAAACACAGACAGGCAACAACATCCACCTGCTCTAACACAGTAACTGCCATTCAAAATGCCCTTTCTGGTCCTTGTGACACAATGGACACAACTCTTCACTCTGCTTTCTCACTTAAAGGTTTTGTATGGACCATAAATGCTTCCACTTCCTATATAATCTACGTCACTGCCATGACATTGCTACATGGCAAGTCCCCAAGTGGAATGTGTATGACTCTCCTAAATGTCACCATTTACAAATTTTGGTTATTTTTTTATTTTTTAACTAACATTTTAAATAATATTTGGCTTTAGACTTTTTTTAAGATTTTGTTTTATTTTTAATTATGTTTGTGCATGCATGCATGACCGTGGAGGCCAGAAGAGTGTATCATGCCATTATCCTAAGTGCCTAACTGAGTAAATATGAGGGATAGTGGAAGGCAAGCTGAGTATCAGCATTAATCTCTGCTTCCTGACTGTGAATGCAATGTGACCACTTGCCTTTGGCTCCCAGCCCCATGCCTTCCCCACCATGATTGACAAATTTTTTCTTTTGTCTTAATTAGGGTCACTATTACTGTGACAAAACACCATGACCAAAAGCAAGCTCAGGAGGAAATGGTTTACTTCATTCACACTTAACAGTTTGTCATCAATAGCAATGAGGGCAGGGATCCGGGCAGGGCAGGAATCCAGAGGTAGGAGCTGATGCAGAAGCCATGGAATAGTATTGCTTATTGGCTTGTTCAGCCTGCTTTCTTATAGAACCCAGAACTACCAGCCCAGGGATGGCCCCACTCACAATGGGCTGTGTCTTCCCCATCAATCACTAAGAAAATGCCCTAGGACTTCCTGCAGCCCTGATTTCCAGGGAAATTTTTCTCAGTTGTTGCTTTCTAATGACTCTACTTTGTGTCAAGTTGACATAAAACTAGCCAGCACGCCTTCTCTAAGTTGCCTTTGCCAGGCATTTTGTCAGAACAATGAGAACAGTAGTTGATACTGATGCTTGCCCAGCCTTTTTCAGTGTTGATTTTCACCATTTTATGCAGCCTACATGTTTAAGGTAAGTCCCGGGAAGATGCAGACAGATACTTCTACCTTCTTACCCTTCCTTAGTGATGATGATCATGATGGCCATGGTGGTGGTGATGTGCTGATGCTGGCGGTGGTAATGATACAAATGATAAAAATAGAGACTGGTACAGCATAAAGTCATAAAACCATTAGGAGATTAGGACAAACAGACCTTGTGTCAGCTTCTGGTTTTACCAATAGTCTGAGTTGGTCTTAGTCCAAAACACCGTGTGGATCCTGCAGAGAACCAAAGAACTGCCAGGGCCTCTGGGGCACCTCCCTCTCCTAGTGCAATGCCAAGTGGGCATGGACCTTCTGCTCCTCTATACCAGTTAGGCTGGCTCCCGCATGACACATCTATCCCCAAATCTGAATTCCCAAATCCTTCCAGTGTGTGTCTTCACAGTGACCTCACCAGTTTTTTTCCACGGTGAAAATTCAAAATTTGGTAAAAGATGTTAGAAGCAGAAGGGGAACTTAGCTGCTCCCGTTCCTCAGCATCCACACACCACCGGCAGCGGCAATAGAACTTGATGCCAATTAGAGTGGCTTCAGGATATTCTCTGTACTTGAGGGATTGGTTTCGCCTTCACGATTGGGCCACACAAGCAGCACAGCAGAAGCTTCACAGTTCGAACTAATTTAAAGTATCTTTTAGTTGGAATTCTCACCGGATTTTAAATGTGAGTTTCCACAGGAAAAGGAAGAAAAGGTAGAAAGGGCTGAGAATCTGCAGGTGGAAGGCAGATCCCTCCCTTATTCCATCCTTGGGAAGGTCCCTCTCGGAGAACAGCAATGGGGGGCGGGAGTGCTCAGAAGGTCCTTTTCCGCCCTCAGCACCGGTCAACTCCAGAGAAGGCATTTGATCTGCTTGTCCACTGCATTTTAGAAAGCTGTCACTACGCACAGCCGGTCCACGGGAAGCGGAGAGTCTCCTGCCAGCAAGCAAAGCGGGGGTGGGTACAATTGAGATCTGGGTGGGTTGGTTAAACGGTTGTTTTTACCCAAGTCGTCACTTGCAGGGTGTGCGTTAGGTTTGCTGCTGGCCTGGCCTGTCATTCCACTCTCGCCTCTGATTCTTTGATCTGTCCTTAAGAAAGTGTCCCTCCTGCCTCCATCCTCCGCTCCCACCCGCCCAGAACTGTTGCGTAGAAACATTGGGCTCGATTGTCTGATTGTAAGGTTTAATAAAGAGGTAGATTTCCACCCTTTTCCTCTACTGTTATTCTAAGTGGGTTAAATGGGATATGAGACTGGGACATCAGAAAGCATCAAAATTGGGGACAGAAGAAAGGAGTGATTCTGAGACCCTGTTAGCGCACTCAAGCCAGGCTCCCGGGCTCAGGCAGCTGGCACGCAGCCCAGAGCTAACGGTGCGGGCGCGCACCGCTGTCTCCCCCCAGCGGCCGCGCGTGTGTCGCGGCAGGAACCCGGCGGCGGGGGTGGCACGGCGCAGTCAAGCCCGCGGCTCCGCCCCGCGCCACCCCCCTTCCCGGCCGGCAGTGCCGCCCCCTCCGCGCCGCGCTCGGCTCAGACGGAGCAGCCGCCTCTGCAATGTCAGCAGCCGCAGCGGCGGCGGAGACGAAAGCGGCAGTGGCCCGGGCCCCGCGGTAGCCGCCAGCACCGCACGGCCCGGCAGACGCACAGAGCTTCTCCGCGGCCACCTCGCTGTCACCGGGGGGCCGCGGACAGCTCTGCGCGCCTCCGTGCGGCTCTCAGACTCCGCACTAGCCGGTCTACGGCCGCGCACAAAGGACCACGGACACCAGGGGTCCGGGAACTGCGCCCTGGGACCGGCCAGGGACACCAGAGGCGCCGTGTCTCCACGCCTCCCCTCCCTGGGCAGCCAGAGCCCTCGCCGGAGCAGACCCGTCATATGACAGCGGCGACACAGTGGCCACCGAGCACCGGTGCGACTAGCTCCGCTGCGCCACGACCCCGGGCTCCTGGGGTGGCCCTCGCCGCGCCCCGCTGAGCGGTCACCTGCCTCCGCCCCAAGCCTCAAGCGTCCTAGCTATCCGGCTCCGGGATCAGAAACCCCGAGGAGCCCCCCTCCAAAACCAAGCCTAAGATGGCCACGCTCCTTCGTAAAATCGGGCTCATTCGCCTGCACAACCGGGACACCGAGGACCCTAAGCACCACCACAACCACCGCGGCGGAGGCAGCGGCCAGCAGAGCGCGTCGCTGCGCGGCAAAGGCGGCGGCAAGAGCGGCGGTCACAAGCAGCAGCAGCAGCAGCAACAGCAGCAGCACCCCGGAGGCTCAGGCGACGCCAGCCCCGGGCCGGGCAAGGGCAAGAACAAGCGCGCGGCGGAGCTGGCCGCACGCGACAAGCAGCCGCAGCCAGCCGCGGGGGCGGCGGGGGCGGCGGGAGCCGGGGGGCCCCGGGATCGGGCGGCGGGCGCCAGGGCGGGGCCGGGCCCCGGGGTGGCCGCAGCGGCGGCGGGTGGCAGCCTGGTGCCCGCGGCGCGCCAGCAGCATTGCACACAGGTGCGCAGCCGGCGGCTCATGAAAGAGCTCCAGGACATCGCGCGCCTCAGTGACCGCTTCATCTCGGTGGAGCTGGTGAATGAGAGCCTCTTCGACTGGAACGTGAAGCTGCACCAGGTGGACAAGGACTCAGTGCTATGGCAGGACATGAAGGAGACCAACACGGAGTTCATCCTGCTCAACCTCACCTTCCCCGATAACTTCCCCTTCTCGCCGCCCTTCATGCGGGTGCTCAGCCCGCGACTGGAGAACGGCTACGTGCTGGACGGCGGCGCCATCTGCATGGAGCTGCTCACGCCGCGCGGCTGGTCCAGCGCCTACACGGTGGAGGCCGTCATGCGCCAGTTCGCTGCCAGCCTGGTCAAGGGCCAGGTAAGACTGTGGAGCCAGGGGCCGAGGGATGGGGTGGGGGTTTCAAGGCTAGACTGGAGATAGGAAGAGATGTCTGTCTGACCCCTCTAGGGGCAAGTGAGAGCGGGTTCAGCTCATCCTGAGCAAGCCTGCCTGAGGACAAGCCTGTCTGTTCCTGAATCCCAGCTTCCAGGTCTCCAGCACCGGTTCTACTAGAATTACTGTCATGTCAAGTCTCTGGCTTCCTGCTTTCTGCTCAAGGTCTTGCTCCAAGACCTTTCTCTACTTCTTCCTCCTCAGACTACACTTCACTCCCTCTTCCCCGTCTTTCTTCCCTCCCTCTTCCTTTCCCGCAAATCTCTTTCCCTATTCCACCCTCCTCAGTTTCCCATATTCTCCTGCTCTTCTCCAACTCTCCTCCTCTCCACCGCCTGTCTAACTGGTCTCTTGTCAGCGTGATTACCACAAAGGTGTGAACTTTTCCTGAAGCCTAGGATCTAAGTGTCCAGCCCAGCACATCACACACAGGCACATGCGCACGCACGCGCACAGGCACACCACACGGACACACGCATACACACGCACGCACGCACACATATACACGAGCGTGCACGCACACATGAAAGCATACATATACACATACTTGCACACATGTGCACAGAGAGAGAGAGAGAGATTTCTTCTTCAAACCTCTCAGGTGGACTCTATGCAGACCAGGTCAGCTGCTTGCTCCCTTCCAGCAGCCATCCTTGTAAAGGTGAAAGGTTCTCTACAGGCCGACAAGTGATTAAGTCTTTCCTAGTGTTAGATCAGGCTAGACTCCATCCAGGGGAAGTGCCCTGGCCAGCCTCCATCTCAGCCTGGTACTTGCCCCTTTGAGGAACATCTCTGGGTCTCAGTCTCTCTCAGACCTTGTTTCTTCTTGTTTGCTTATGCCCCCACCATGGGTTTCAAAGCTAAAGACCAAGCAGAGGAAGGTGTGCTAAGCAGGTCACCTGAGCCTTCTCGCCTATTGCATCACAATCACAAGGCTGCAATACAGAGAAACAGTCCAAACTTAAATGGATATTCTAAGATATGCCTCCCACCCAGCTGCAGGGAAGGGCATGATGGTTTTTTCTTGTGTTATATATTCTTGCCCACATTCAAATCTATGATGGGCATTTCCTAACATCACTTTGTCAAACCACACTCCCCTCTGGCATGGACATTTTTAATATTTACAGAAAATTCTTATTTTTAAGAGACCCCCCAATGACCTCCACATGTTCTTTGTATAGCCAGCTTACCAGAAGCAATCATTTCTATTCCAATGCCTGTCACTGACCCCTTTTACTGCAGGTATACACATTAATCAAATACACTGATCAAATGGAGTTTAATCTGCCCATTTATCTCAAGACTGAATGCCTGGGATTTAAAAAGAAGAAGAAAAGAAAAAGAAAGGCATCCCAATGCCAGCAAAAAAGGTCATTGCATCCTGAACCATCCTGCCAGTTCACCTTTTCCAGAAGTCACATTCCTGGTAGGAATAGACATGGGCATGGGGGCTCTGGAGCAAGCTCTATTGCAGAGCAGGCCAATCCTTTGACAGCCTGTGTCGCTCATTCACCAGTGAGACACTGGCCGGAATACAGTGTGCATGCGATTGAATGCATGCCTCTGTGAGAAGAGGGCTAGCTCCATTTTCCAGTGGGGCTTATATGGATGTGATGGAAGGAATGTCCTCAGAGATGCTGTGGTCCTTTGCTTCCTAATCACTTTTTTGGGGAAAATGTTCTGGAGAGTCAGAGAAGAGGAATGTAATCTGCCCCGTAGACTCAAGTCTGTGGCATTATGGACTTGGGCCGTATTTAAGGCTCCAGCCTACATTCTGAGATTCAGGGAAATAATGATTTTGAAAGAGGAAGTGGGATTTGTAAGCAGGAATGTCTTGATAAATAGTTTTTGCAGTTTTTAACCTAATGCTGTGTCCCTCGGCATTTTTCTGCTTCCAGGTCTTGATGTTTATATTCTGTTTCTTTATAACTAAAACCGACTTGTTGCAAATGAGAGGATTTCTCACTGAAAACAAAGATAGCAGCATCTTCTTCCTTAACTTGATAAGCAATCAGACCCTATCCCTTTACCTAGCAGGTTGCATTATATTATCTGAGGAAACATGGTACTTTTTAAAATGATGTTGAAGACTTGGTACTTTTTAAAACAGCAATTTTCTTTTTGTGTATTCTCTATTTCCTGTTTTCAACATAGAGTTGTAACAGACTCCAAGAGAGTATATGTAATACACATGAAATATTTAAATGCATTGAAAGAATTGAAGAGATAAATAGTCATTAAAATTTTAAAGACTTGGGTATGACAGGACGGCAGAATCTCTGGTAACCTGAGGGCTGTGATGCCTTTGTTCATGACTAAGGCTGTTCACTGCACATGTGATAGTTACCAAACTATTTCCATAGTTAGAGGTAATGTGCTTTGGTCCCATCCAAATACCTGATTACCTACGCAAAGGAAGGACTGCTACTCACCCACAATCACTTAAAGGGACTGTTATACTCCAGTGACGTTCCTCAGTCTGCCTGTGTTTCTTTTTAGGCTTTGTTTTCTAAGCTGCAGTTAGAAAAGGCTTGTTTGCCTTTTTCATAGACAAAAGTACTCACTTTACTTTCTGAGTTGAGGACATACCCTTCCAGTATCTTCAGAAAAGTCTCAAGACAGCTTTAAGAGTTTAACCTGAACATTCAAAACTATGTGGTTAATAATGTTGTCTACAAAGGCAAAAGCTCAAGTGTGTCCTCTGTGTGAAGAACTCAGGAACTTTCTTAGGCTTTGCCTGGGCTGAACGTATGTCTTAAGTTTCCAAAGTGGCTTTCACATTGCATTGTGCATTATTCTGAATTAAATGAACACATTTGTCTCTTATATGCTAAATTCTGTATGTAAAGAGACATAAGTTTCTTACTTGTTTATGACTAAACCAAGAAATTCTAAATAGGAACATTTTAAAAGATGACACTGGAACTCAAGGCAATTCTCTTGCGTCAACCTTCTGAATGCTGGGGTGACAGGTGTAAGATCCTTCACAGCCAACAAGAGAGGTTTGGGGTGATGCTTAGTTCTCTACAGTTGAATGAGCAATTTCTAGGCCTTTGAAATAATCCAGTGCAAATGGTAAAGGCTTTTAGAGTAGCTTCTGCCTCCTCTGTGATGGTGTCGGCACTGAAAAGCTTTCAGAGTTTTGTCTTGAAACTGAAGCTGCAGGGCCAGCACAGCGTTTGCACTAGCTGGCATCACAAACAGTGAAACCCCATGTTCTGAGATATTTGAGAACAGAAGCTGCAAGCTAGGACAACTGACTCCAAGACTAAAGATGAAGAGCTGGTCACAGAGTGCTCACCAGCATCTCCAACTGGGGCACATTCGATGGCTGCATGAGTGGCGGACAGCCCTCCCACAGCTGCAGATAAAAGGCACTTGATTAAAATGCCCTAACTCAGGGTTCTCTTCAGACACTGGCACACCTCCTGAGTGTCCCCATTTTAATTAATTAGAAATGATTGTCATCAGAGAACCAAATGGCTCTGGGATGACAGTTCCTGTCCCTTCTTTTGTCCCCTCAGAACTAAGTATCTGTATTACAGAGTATCTATCTGTATGACAGCAACAGCTGACATTTCCTGTTTTCCAGTCTAGCCGAGCTGAGCTCAGCAGCAGCACCAAGCCTTCTCCCCCACCCCACCCCCACTCCACCCCATCTTGGGATGGATTCTTCCCATGACCACTCTACAGGTATGAAAAGCACAGCCCCTTGGAGTCAGGATGATTTAACTTCAGGTTCTCATACATCTCAGAAGAGGCCAGACTCCTGAGTCAAATGTGTGAGAAAAGGCAGCACCTCATTCATGCTGGGCCACCTGAGTACCTTTGCTGTTTCCAGGTAGCCATCCATTAACTGTCACCTACCTGATCATCGCATCCAGCCACAGAGAAGCAGGAGTAGCCAGCTACCAGTAAGAAGGCTCCCAGGCCCTCAGGACCAAACCATCTTTGAGCTTTAGTGTTTGGATAAAAGTTGATCAGCAACTGAAAGAGTACCACATTTCTCAGATTTTCTTGATGAGGGAACCAGCAGGATTTACCACTTGTCCAAGTGAGGACTGTGAAGCCTACTACCCAACTGCAGCCCTGTAAGGTGGTACAACTCAGAATCTAGGGCTTGATGTCTGCAGCCAGATTCATGCATTCTTCTTAAAACTATATGTGATTTTTTATTAATTTTTTGAGAATTTTATACATGCATACTGTGTATTTTGGTCACATTCATCCTGCATTTGTTCCCTGAGTCCTTCTAGATCCATCTCCATACCCCCACCTCCTTCCAGATCCATCCCTATACCCCC